>CM024757.1:58740567-58940567 GCA_014218235.1 Colocasia esculenta | reverse complement strand
AGTTGAAGTTCCACATCAATTGTCAGTGTTATTTGTGTGGACCAGCCGAAGTCCCACTTCGACTGACTATTTGACAGTCTTAATCAATTGAAGTTTCATATCGATTGATGTTGTAAATGCTTTATCCTATCGATTGGTGTTCCGATTGAGTTTATAAATATCACAAGTCGAAGTTCCATATTGATGGTGAACAAATGACCTGTTTCTATCAATTACTATTAGTCTTCTTCCGTTTGCTAAAAATAATATTAAAATGCATCGCTTGATATTACAAAGCCATCACTACTCATACTTCGCCATCGATTATTTATCAATCATGTTTAACTGTTATGTAACACCATTCAAATTAACTTGTACATCTTATCTATTGGCCTTTGTCATTATATTATTATTTGCCTTGGCCTGATATTCACAAAAAACAATCTTCACTTCCCAGTAAACATCCTTTGGCGCCCAAAAGTGCTTCAATTCGAATTTGGTTTCATACCTTATCAAAAGACCTCACGCACATCTCTACATTAAATGCTCAACAATTTTTTTAGACCCAGGTTGTATGTTCACATCTCAAACATGTTACTGATAGCCTTTCTTTCTTATCAGACAAAAGGGGAGCTACCTTGAATAGAAATTTGTCAGCAGAATTTTTGGACTTTTGCAGTAGAGGTATGGGGTTTGACTGACACATGATATCTCACCTAACATCTTCATCTCTGTGCATTAAATGCTTGCAGGTGTAAGGAATCGATCAGAGCGCAGCAGAAACGCGATTCCCTCAGGTAGATATCGTTGTCGGCGGTCGGATCGAACACAAAACGTAAACCCGCGCACAGGAAGATCTTATCTTTACCTTTACAGGGTTGCGAAACTCCCGAATCCGGGGAGGAAGTGGCACTGGAGGCGCTGGTGCTTCAAGCCGTTCAGGTGTCCGGCCTCTAGACGTATCCACGCGAGCTCCGGACGCAGACGGGATCTCCTCGGTCTCCACACGTCTCCCGGATCTCAACTCCACCATGTGCCAGAGAGAGAGGAGAGAGAAGAGGTGGGGGCGCCCTGGAGAGAGAGAGGAGTGGGGCGGCCAGGGAGAGAGCCTGGAGCTTGGCCCAGGGTTTGACTCTCCGCTAATATTTATAGACACTGCGGTTTTTCACAAAAACCCAGTTATTGTCTATAACGACCATCCTGCCCAGTCTGCTCGGAACTCTATTGCGTGTGACCCTCTAGGCCCAAGTGCTAGTCCAGTTTTCAGCCCATTAAGCCCAATAACTCTTTATTGACTTACTGTAATTAATAATATCTCATATTATTAATTACACAATCAATTATCGTCTCACGATAATTGACCAGGCTTCCAATCAAGTTGGGTGCCAAGCAACACCACTTGATCCTGGAAAGCATTGGGGTTCAGCAACCCAATCAAGGAACCTTTTTCTATCATCAGTTACCACGTGACTATAATCCTTCGCTCGTACAATACTCCCGAGTGCACTTAGGGTATGGTCAACTGTCAAACCCTAATATGTGCACTCGCTTGGTTTAGATGTCGCATAACAATATCAGAAAACTCCTTTTCTGATAAGTAGTCTTGCCCTGGCCAGGGACTATCAAGCATCTTTCCCTAGAGCATTCACTCTCTTATTACCGAGAGCGAGTGATCCCATATTGACCACACAATCACCTTCGAAGGTATTCCGCTAGATCCGAACACTTAACTGATTAAGACCTCATGGCTAGAGATCTATAAGTCGAGGTCAAAACCCAGAAGTCCACCAACAAGGTGTCCTTGGTGTCTCAAGTCTAAGACCAATCACGCCACTGTGACAATGAATCTAGCTGGTTGACAGTTAGGTAACATTACCATCCAGCGATTCAGAACGGATCAGTTTAGTGAACTCATTCTCCAATGAGCACCTACAGATTCACCTTAGTGTCTCCACACAAGTGACTATGAGACCAGTCACCCTCATCATATGAGCAGGTGCAACCTGTACTAGTCTAACCGGATATTCGATGTCCTTCTCGAATATCCTCCGACTAGGAACAATTAAGAATATGTGTTTAAAGGACATTAATCCCATTATTATGATCTCATCATAATTAGTATCCATTGCACATATTCATGGACTTCATAATGAAACGATAAACGAATTACACATAATGAATATAAAAGCCTTATTATTATTATTAAAGAACAAGATTGTACAAGTTATGATTGACTTGAGGACACCCATAACTAACAATCTCCCACTTGGACTAAAGCCAATCACCTTTATGTCTTAAACCCATAGACTCTAGGTGGCGCTCAAACACAATTTGAGTCAGAGGCTTCGTCAGTGGATCTGTAATGTTGTCAACTGAAGGAACCCTTTCCACCAGTACATCTCCTCTAGTGATAATCTCCCTGATCAGGTGAAATCGCCTCAGAATGTGCTTCGACTTCTGATGAGACCGCGACTCTTTCGCTTGCGCAATGGCCCCATTGTTGTCACACAGCAATGGGATCGGATCAGAGTCACCTGGCACCACACCAAGGTCGGTGATGAACTTCTTCATCCACACTGCCTCCTTGGCGGCTTCAGCTGCAACAATGTACTCAGCTTCTGTCGTCGAGTCTGTAGTGGTTTCTTGCTTGGAACTCTTCCAGCTCACTGCACTTTCGTTTAGGGTGAACACAAACACAGATGTAGACTTGTTATCATCTGGATCTGACTGGAAACTCGAGTCAGTATATGCCCGAAGTTTCAAGTCCCCTCCTCCATAAACCAGAAATATATCCTTAGTTCTTCTCAAGTACTTAAGGATACATTTCACTGCCATCCAGTGTGTTTCACCTGGATTTGCCTGATATCTGCTCGTAACACTTAGAGCAAATGCCACATCAGGCCTTGTACATAGCATGGCATACATGATAGACCCTATAGCCGAAGCATAGGGGACTCTATCCATGACTGTCCTCTCTTCAGGAGTCTTAGGAGACTGCTCCTTAGAGAGATTAATCCCATGTCTCATTGGTATGAGACCTCTCTTGGAATTTTCCATGCCAAACCTTTTGACAATGGTATCTATGTACATGGATTGGGTCAAGCCAAGCATCCTCTTAGATCTATCTCTATAGATACGTATTCCCAATACGTAGGATGCTTCTCCCAAATCCTTCATGGAGAAGTTCTTTAACAACCAAACCTTTACTGATGATAACATCCCTACATCATTCCCAATGAGCAAGATGTCATCAACGTAAAGTATGAGAAAAGTGACAGCACTCCCACTGATTTTCTTATACACACATGGTTCATCTTCATTCTTAATGAAGTCATAAGATTTGATAGCCTCATCAAACCTTATGTTCCAACTATGAGAAGCTTGCTTCAATCCATAGATGGACCTTTGAAGCTTGCATACTTTATCTGGACACTCTTTGGATGTAAAACCCTCAGGCTGTATCATATACACTTCTTCCTCAATGTTTCCATTGAGGAAAGCAGTCTTTACATCCATCTGCCAGATCTCGTAATCAAAGTATGCAGCAATGGCGAGAAGAATTCTGATCGACTTTATCATGGCAACTGGTGAGAAAGTTTCGTCATAGTCAATTCTTTGCCTTTGACGATACCCCTTTGCCACCAACCTTGCCTATAAGTGTCGATCTGTCCATCTGCACCGATCTTTCTCTTAAAGATCCACTTGCACCTAATAGGTACAGTACCTTCAGGCAAGTTTACCAAGTTCCAAACTTGGTTGGTGTACATGGACTGCATCTCAGAATTCATGGCATCTCGCCATTTCTCTGACTGAGGACAATCAACAGCCTCTTGGTAGGTCTTTGGATCATCATCCTCATCATAAGACATGCCTTCACTGATATGTCCAACATATCTTTCAGGCTGTCTAGGTACTCTACCAGACCTACACTGAATGTGTGTATATTTCTGAACAGGTTCCGGAACCGATGTTTCAACTGGTGGATTTTGCATAGTTTGTGGATCTAGAACCTCTTCTAGATCTACCTTACTCCCACTGTCCTCTTGGGTAAGGAACTCCTCTTCCAAGAAGACAGCTCTCCTAGCGACAAACACTCTTTGTTCACCAGGATGGTAAAAGTAGTACCCAAACATTTCTTTTGGGTATCCAACAAACCTGCACTTATCGGTTCTGGATTCCAGTTTATCTGGGTCGTGTCTCTTCACGTGGGCAGGACAGCCCCAGATTTTAACATGTTTAAAATCAGGCTTTCTACCCTTCCATACCTCATATGGAGTAGAAGACACAGATTTACTGGGAACCCTGTTCAGTAGATATGCCGCTGACTCTAGCGCATATCCCCATAGGGAAACTGGTAACTACGAACGGCTCATCATGGATCGTACCATGTCCAACAAGGTGCGATTCCTCCTTTCCGATACACCATTCATCTGTGGTGTATAGGGAGGAGTCCATTGAGAAAGGATACCATTGTCCTTTAAGAATTGTGTGAACTCTGTACTCAAGTATTCACCTCTTCAGTCTGACCGTAGGATTTTAATACTCTTTCCAGTTTGTTTCTCAACTTCATTCTTAAATTCTTGGAACTTCCCAAAACCTTCAGATTTGTACTTCATTAAGTAAACAAATCCGAACCTTGAGTAGTCATCCGTGAATGTAATGAAGTATGAGTAGCCACCCTTGGCTTGGGTAGACATTGGACCATATACATCCGAGTGTATTAGTTCCAATATGTCCTTGGCCCTATCTCCATGTCCACTAAATGGAGATTTGGTCAACTTACCCATTAAACAGGATTCACAAGTTGCATATGATTCATAATCAAATGGATCCAAGTATCCATTCTTATGCAACTTTTGAAGCCTATTCTCGCCAATGTGACCAAGCCTACAATGCCACAAGTAGGCAGTGTTCACACTATTCTTACTTCTCTTAGGAGAAACATCAACATGGAGATTTACATAAGAAACATCAAGTAGATACAAACCATTTACCAAATTTGCTAAATCAACTAGTTTATTTCTCAAATAAACTGAACAACTATTGTTCTCAATGGTAAACTTGTATCCAATTCTGTCTAAACAAGAAATAGAAACAATGTTATTAATAATGCTAGGCACAAACTAGCAATCATCTAATGAAAGTAAATCTCCTGAGGGTAACTTGAGCTTCACTGTCCCCATAGTATGTGCAGCAACACTTGCGCCGTTTACAAGCCTCAAGTTCACCTCGCCCTTGCTCAGCTTCCTTCTACTTGTCAACATCTGCACATCATTGTAGACATGAGAAGCACATCTAGTGTCTAAAACCCAAGATGTAGAATCTCTAACAGACAAGTGAAGATCTATCATATAGATACCTGAAGCTTCACCAAGCTTCTGCTTCTCCTGAGCCTTCATTGTAAGGTAGTCCTTGCAATTTCTTTTCCAGTTCCCCTTCTTTTTGCAGTGGAAGCACTCGCCCTTTTCTCCTCCTTTGCTTATGTCCTTCTTTTGTCTTTGCTTGGACTGTTTCTTTGCATTGCCTTTCTTGAAGGCTTGCATTGCTCTCCTCTTCTTGTTGGACTTTCCAACCATGAGAATAGTGGGTTTTTCCTTCTTAAGGTTGCCCTCAGCAGTCTTCAGCATGTTTAGCATCTCAACTAAACTCACCTTCCAGGACATAGGCAATGCGCTCAGACCTGAGGACAATCTTCAGGTTCTTGAGCCATTCCGAGTAGTTTGGGCCTGTCAATTTGTTGGCATCCAGTATGCCACAGAGTGGGTTACCCGACGACATTTTTGCCTATAAAGGAAATGTAAATACAACTAGCAGATGTTCATAATAATAATTAAATCTAGATTAGGACTTTAATCAAGATTAGCTCCCACTATTTTCCGATAGACTGTATAACCCTCAGATATACAGAATGGGAGACTCCGACGGTCTCCTAGTGGGAATCGGAATCTTACAGACTCATAGCATGATCTTGTGGATAGCACAACAAACCATACTATGATCTGAAAGCGGTCAACTCTTGACACTTGCAACTCTTGCAATATCCGATCTTATTTTGGCCCCTGAATTTTAATGACCTTGTGGATAGCACAACAAGTCATTAAATACAGTCTAAATAGTACCATCATTACGTAACGAGCATAGATTTGGATGTAGCCCTTGTGGATAGCACAACAAAGCTACACCGGTCCTCTATCCCGTTTAAGGCATCACTATACCATAGTTTTAGTCTGTCATCAGATTTGGCAAGCCTTGTGGATAGCACAACAAACTTGCCCGATCTAATGGCAATCCTAAAACTATAATGATGGAGGGCCACATAAATCATTCTAAATGATTACGCTACGGCTTAAAGTTTGAACGAGGAGGGATTTTGACATATTTTATCTTGGTCTCTATATCTGCGTGCTATTGATATATAGAATTTGGAATATCATATATTTAATTATATATATCATAGCACATTCCACATATATCATATATATGAAGAAAAACAATGGATGATCATGGACTTTAACCTAGAGTGGCATTACCAGAGCCAGTTGGTAATCCACAAACATGGTGAATAAATGGCAGCCCCGCATCGAATGCATTTGCTTGATGTAACTCTATATCTCCATGAAGGTCCTGCATGGTACTCTCCTCCATCTCCGCCAATCCGCTTCTTATAATTACAAGTAATATTTAAATTGGGCTCGCATGCCCATAAATGTACATCAGATAATAATAAGAAACCTTGAACAAGTCAAGGGGAGTACATAACAGGAGGGAGATAGAATGTACAACCCGGATTTAATAGAGGGAGAGAGGGAGGCACGCAGTCCTCATAAATTACATCACATGCCATTAACCATAAACATCATCACATGACATCTAAGTCCATGATCATCCATCCACACATCAACACATCACATGCATCAATAATCAATCATCACATAATTACTTCTGAAATAACTTTTATTTCAAAAATATAATAATTATATTTTGAAAACCATTTAACTAAACAATTTAGTTAACATGGATAACATCTAAACAACTTTAGATAAATGCCATTCACCGTTGCTGCATGAATCTGCCAAAATTTATAGTTAATTAATTTAACAAGAATCACATTCTTAAATTAATTAACATGCATTAATTAGATGGTAGGAAATAACTAAAACAATTTTAGAATTCCCTTAAACTAATTAAACATTGGGTCAAACATCTAAAAATTAATTTACAGAGATCTAAAACAATTTTAAAACTCTTAAAACTAATTTCAGAATTTTTTGGAATTTTTAAAGAATTTTTCTGGTGTTTAAACAATTTAAAAACAATTAAAAAAAACTTAAAAAAAATGGGAAAAGGGGAAGGGCCGGACCGGATCCGGGCGGGCCGGATCCGGTAGCCGGTCCGCCCAAGGTGGACCGGCGCGGGCACCCGCGCGGGTGGCCCAGGCCCCGCCCGTGTCTGGGTAAGTCGACCCGGACGGGGCAGGCCCGCGGGGCGACCCGCGAGGGTCTCCCCTCCCGCCCGACAGGGCCCGCGGCCGGCTGGGGAAACCCTAGCCGCCGCCCCCACCGGCGCAGCGCCGGTGCGGTGCGGCCCCGCCGCCCTCCGCGCCGCCTCTGGCGGCCGCGTACGGCGCCGGCGGCACCGGAAGCCCCTTCCCACCGCCCCCAAACGCCCAGAAAAGCCCCGGAATAACCCAAAAATGCAGAAAACACCCCTTTCTTGGACTGTCTAAGAAACATGGCGGTGGCATCTTGCAGGGGGTCGTGTGGCCTCCATAGAGAGCCAAACGATGCCACAAAGGGTTCTTCGCGAAGCCCTTGGTACCAGGAACAACTTCCATGTACCAAACGGGAAGTGCACATCCCATGTGCGACCCAAGAACGAGGTAAAGATTAGGGATTCATGCAGAATGCGAATCGACAAAAACGCATGAAATGACGTTCATATGACACCGATACCGACCAAACCAGCAACCTGGCTCTGATACCACTGTAAGGAATCGATCAGCGCGCAGAGGAGACGCGATTCCCTCAGGTAGATATCGTTGCCGGCGGTCGGATCGAACACAAAACGTAAACCCGCGCACAGGAAGATCTTATCTTTACCTTTGCGGGGTTATGAAACTCCCGAATCCGGGGAGGAAGTGGCGCTGGAGGCACTGGTGCTTCAAGCCGTTCAGGTGTCCGGCCTCTAGACGTATCCACGCGAGCTCCGGACGCAGACGGGATCTCCTCGGTCTCCACACGTCTCCCGGATCTCAACTCCACCATGTGCTAGAGAGAGAGGAGAGAGAAGAGGTGGGGGCGCCCTGGAGAGAGAGAGGAGTGGGGCGGCCAGGGAGAGAGCCTGGAGCTTGGCCCAGGGTTTGACTCTCCGCTAATATTTATAGACACTGCGGTTTTTCACAAAAACCCAGTTATTGTCTATAACGACCATCCTGCCCAGTCTGCTCGGAACTCTATTGCGTGTGACCCTCTAGGCCCAAGTGCTAGTCCAGTTTTCAGCCCATTAAGCCCAATAACTCTTTATTGACTTACTGTAATTAATAATATCTCATATTATTAATTACACAATCAATTATCGTCTCACGATAATTGACCAGGCTTCCAATCAAGTTGGGTGCCAAGCAACACCACTTGATCCTGGAAAGCATTGGGGTTCAGCAACCCAATCAAGGAACCTTTTTCTATCATCAGTTACCACGTGACTATAATCCTTCGCTCGTACAATACTCCCGAGTGCACTTAGGGTATGGTCAACTGTCAAACCCTAATATGTGCACTCGCTTGGTTTAGATGTCGCATAACAATATCAGAAAACTCCTTTTCTGAAAAGTAGTCTTGCCCTGGCCAGGGACTATCAAGCATCTTTCCCTAGAGCATTCACTCTCTTATTATCGAGAGCGAGTGATCCCATATTGACCACACAATCACCTTCGAAGGTATTCCGCTAGATCCGAACACTTAACTGATTAAGACCTCATGGCTAGAGATCTATAAGTCGAGGTCAAAACCCAGAAGTCCACCAACAAGGTGTCCTTGGTGTCTCAAGTCTAAAGACCAATCACGCCACTGTGACAATGAATCTAGCTGGTTGACAGTTAGGTAACATTACCATCCAGCGATTCAGAACGGATCAGTTTAGTGAACTCATTCTCCAATGAGCACCTACAGATTCACCTTAGTGTCTCCACACAAGTGACTATGAGACCAGTCACCCTCATCATATGAGCAGGTGCAACCTGTACTAGTCTAACCGGATATTCGATGTCCTTCTCGAATATCCTCCGACTAGGAACAATTAAGAATATGTGTTTAAAGGACATTAATCCCATTGTTATGATCTCATCATAATTAGTATCCATTGCGTATATTCATGGACTTCGTAATGAAATGATAAACGAATTACACATAATAAATATAAAAGCCTTATTATTATTATTAAAGAACAAGATTGTACAAGTTATGATTGGCTTGAGGACACCCATAACTAACAGCAGGTACACAACAAACATGCAAATCAAATATGAAGGAAACATGAAAGCCAAAGGACTCAAGAATAGCTAACGAATAGAAAATCCTATAAGAACCTCTATTGAAGATCTAATGACTACTGAAGATGAGTCTAATGGCTGGCTAACACAGAGGCAATGAGTAGATCTGTTGTGTAATAGATAGAAGAACAGAAGAGTAGGAGAAGAAGTTGGAGCTAAATACTCAATAGTTATCTTCTAGCAAGAGTCTATAAAAGAAGAGAAGGATGTAGTCATAAAAAAGGATATATACTCAGTGAGAGATCCTCCAACAAAAAAGCATCCTAAAGGTTTCAGAACACACCAATGCCCACATTCTTCCTAAACCAGAAGAGAGAGCAAGAGATGTTGAAGCCATTTGTTTTAGCTTCTCTCTCTCTCTCTCTCTATGTGTGTTGCTTTCTGATCACTTGTCTAAAAGAGAGTGATTGTTTGTGTCTGGGAAAAGTATCCATTGTTCTTCTTTTCTTTTCTTGACGATGTCTCAGATCAAGCCTTGGTTCAGTAAACTTGGTCTAGAGACCTTCGCATTTCTTCGAGATATTTGTTGTACCTCTTCATTTGAAAAGAAGGCTAGCTGAGCAAGCATTCCCCTTTGTAGAAGGAAAGACCAATGGGTGTGCTGGGTGTTGTTGCTAGTTATAGGTGCCCTGCAAGCCAATTCATGTGAGTGATGGCACTTGTAATTATGTATAATCTCTTTTGGTAATATTATAATGGTATTTTCTCACTATATATTCCATATGTATGTATATTGTGATGTCCATAGGTCTGTGCAATGGGAATTGGATCATGATGAGATCATGATAATGAGGTTGATTCTCTTTAAGCACATATCCTAAATGGTTACTCAAGAAGGACATTGAGATGACCGGACAGACCGGTGTGCCATATACCCATCCATGTAATGGAGGCAGCTGATCTCTTAGCTGCTTGTGTGGAGACAGTAGGGATATGGTGCAGGTGCTCATTAGAGAATGAGTTCACTGAATGATCCGTTCTCAAAATGCTTTATGGTTAATGATAACTGACTGTCAGATAGCGATTCAGTAGTCTCAGTTGTGTAACTAGTCCTTAGACTTAAGACACCAAAGATGTCTTGTTTGAGTACTCCATTCTTTGATATTGGATTTATAGGTCTGGATGTTCCAGGTCTAGTATAGCCAGTCATTGGGAGTGGTATCCAACCTTACGAAGGCAATTGTGTGTCAATAGAGGATCATCCACTCTTGGTATCATGAGAGGAATATCCCATATTGTCTTACTCAAGCAAATCCTTGGCCAAGATCGATCGGATTTAGAGAGAAGAAGTTCTCTGAGATAATTTGATAAGAGTTTGACTTTAACAGATTACGTATAGGCCTGACAACACTATGCCTAATATACGATCTCTAGGATAATAGATGGATGAGGGACTACAGGTACACGGTAACTATGAGCAGACATGTCCAATGGATTTGATCACCCGTATCGTCTGGGGATTATGATATAGTGGCCTAGTATGTTCATAATCGATGAGTTGAGTGAATTATTATGGAGATAATAATTCACCAAGTCAAAAGGAGTTCTAACGGGTGCAACTCACGGCCAGCTTGATATTGGGACTAGAGAGTCACACACATAAGGTGGATAACGCGATGAATAGAGGATTGGATAAAAGTTATCCAATAAGCCTTATTTAACCCATTATGGATCTATTGGGTAAGACCAATAAGACTTGACAAGGATCCATTAAGGGGAGCATACCAGGATAATGCCACCTCTCCCCCTTCTAGAAGGAGGACACCTTATCATTATTAGCCATGATGGCATGACGAGGTGTCCTACGAGGTGTCCTTAGTCATGATGGCATGACGAGGTGTTCTGCGAGGCGTCCTTAGTCATAATGGCATGACGAGATGTCCCTGATGAGGTGTCCTTGTAATCATGACATGATGAGGTGTCTCTGTAATCATGACATGATGAGGTGTCCCTGATGAGGTGTCCTTGTAATCATGACATGATGAGATGTCCCTGATGAGGTGTCATTTAGGCTCTCTATAAATAGAAGGGTCTCCTTAAAGTTCATGGGCTAGATCTTGAGAGGAGAAGCCATCTTCTTCATCCTTCTTCCCATCTTTGAAGCCATATTCTTCATCCTCCTTCCCATCTCTCCCTCTAGTGCTCTCCCTAGGCAAGAGGAGAACTAGGAGGGCTTCCCCCTTTTGTTGTTGCTGCTACTTGCTGTTGTTGGTTGTTATGTGGCATTGCACGACATGAAGGAGTGGCACCACCGGCGAAAGAGGATTCATCGTCATCGCCGATTATCCACTGTCTGGATACCACTAGAGGGAGTCTCGCGAGAGCTCCTTCAAACTAAGGACAAGTTCTGCACTTTAGGGATATACGATCTCCCCCTAGGTGAGATGGTCTTACGCCTTGTTTGTATATATGTTTACATGCACCGTACATCATAGCCCGATCAAGTACTTAGATGGAAATCGATTTTTTGTTTTGTTTTACTTCTGCTGCGCATGTGATGCCCCAAGTCAATTTCCAGCAATGGTACCAAAGCCAAGGTTAGGCTATGATGTCCGGGTTTTGAGATTTTGATCAATTCAGATCGATTAAGAGTTAAACCATGTATTAGATTAACAGTTAATATAATAGTTTTATTAGTTAAAGTGTTTAATTAATTTCTAGTAACTTATAAATATGCATGTGATGTGTATGTTGTGGGCAGATGATCATGGACCTATGTGTGATGCTTATGTGTGTGGATGGTGATTCATTGGGGTCTGCGAGCCCCCTTCTCTTTCTCATTAAAATCATTGTGTTTTTTCTACCTCTCCCAATGGTGTAATTCCCATTGATATGATCAAGGTTTCTTAATTGATTAAATGTACATTTTTGGGCCTACGTGCCTATAGTCATTTGTAATTATTGTAATTATTTAAAATCACTCTCAGAGGCACGGCGGAAGCGTGGAATTATCGACGGAGCTAATAATGAAGAGGAGGATGAACACCGTGCATGGGATGCGTTGGGAACACACATAGGGTTGTTCAAGTCTTTTGGCTCAGGCTTGATCACGCTAGAATTTAGTCCATGATCATCCAGTGTGGCTATTTATATATATGATTTATATTCATTTCCGCACCTACTAGGTACATATTTGCATGTGATGTAAGTAGGACTGTCAAATGGGACCCGTTTACCCAAAGCCCGAACTGGTAAATAAAAATGGGTAAAGTGCAGAGTCTTTAACCGCTAAAAAATATATGGATGGGTCTAGATCCATATTTTTTATTATATTTATTTAATGGGTCTTACCGGGTCTGACTATTGGGTGTATAAGGGTTTGAAAAAATCTCAGACATGGGGCTCGCCGCTGCCCCTTTCTTTCCCGATTTCAACCCCCATCGCCGACGATGCTGGTGCCTCCCCCATCACCGATGATGCTGCTGCCACTCCCCATCGCCGAGGATGCCGATGACGCTGCCACCTCCCTCCCTTGATCTCTTCCTCAGCGGTGTGTTGGCAGCAGTCTTCCCAGAATGGTATGATTTGTATTCTTACGACAAGCTGCCAAGTCCAAGGAAGAAACCCCAGGGCTTCACGATGTACCAAATCAAGGTAATCCCGCATCTCCAAGCCCTCGATCTCGTTGAGGCTAATCGTTGCATATATATAGGTGGCCTGAACTTCTCGGAAAAATTTCCAGTAGATATCTCTAGTAGTAACGATGCTGGAAATTGAGCGCCTTTGCTTTCAGTGTTTCGAGGCTAGTTTGCAGATGTCTTCCACTTGTTGAGAGCGCCGAATGAGGACTGCGTCAACTCTTTATTGTAGATGAACTTGCTCGATTCTCCATTTCGAACCACTTCATGTGACTTCTGATGATGCCTTCATCTTTGTTCCTTTTTATGTTTTCTAGAGCTGTTTCACCATTTCCAACAAATAGAAACAAACTGCACATTGGCTGTGGATAATCGCACATGCCCGTTTGCAAGTTTTATATCAGATCTCTTTGCTCTGTACAGTTTGGAGTCGCAAGAGAATAAAAAGGCCTAGGGAAATATGTTTTGTGAGCGTAATGAAGTTTTTATGGTAATTCTTTACTTAAATACTATCCCGGGTAAATATTGTCATAACTACTCACTCTCATACAAAGAGTAGAACTTCGGCACAACTTTTCTTTTTCTTTTTCGTTATTGAACAAGTGACAGGGCATTTGCTTTGGGAGGAGTCGATCGTATTCTGTCTAAATTAAAATGGAGTGTGACTGGTCTCTAACTTTTCCCCCTTTTCTTAGGGAAGCCATTTTGTAAATGGCGATTAATTTCCTGGGGAGGTCCTTGTGTGCTTGGAGACTGGACTTTTGTGGTTCTGATTCATGATATTCTTTTATTTCATACTTGTAAATTTCTTTTCTTTTCATATTGAATTTTCTTGCCATTTTGTTTTGTTTTTGTTTTATTTTTGTTTATATATTTCCATTCCAGTTGTGAGAGTGTGGAATATTTCCTGAACCTTTTCTGCATTGTGTATATTTTAATCAGAAAACATTCTTCTATTTTCATCCATATTTGCCAACTGAATAAGCTTAAGGTTCTTTACTCTTAGTTCATTGTGTAATGATTCCAGATCTTGCCTATCATAGGACCATGACTTCTCCAGTAGGACTCTCCAAATGCCTAAGATCAATTAGAGATCATGCATTTGTTTTCATTCATATTTGACAGCTAAAGAAGCTTAAATTTTTTGCTTTTGTGCTCTTAGTTCAGTGTGTAATGATTCCAGATCTTTGTCTTCATGCCTATAGTGTGAAGAAGGGTAACTATATCTATGTTTCCAATCTTCTATGTCCACCATCTAGATCTTGGCTAATTTCCCCACTCTGCACACAAGTGTACTGTGTACCCTTAGATCTTCCAGACAGTCTGTCTAATTTTTTAACAATCTGATCAACTGTTATAAATCATACCATATTTGTTTTGATATTATTTTGTTTTAAGGAATACAAACTATAATGTTTATAGATCCTATAATTTCTAGAAAACATTTAGTTTACATAGGTTTGTTGTGTATTTGCTGCACACTGCTCTTATCTATCATGTTCTACTGAGCTTAATGGAATACATTTTCTAGTCTTCATTGTTTCACTTGTACTTGGTTGTTGGAGAGATAAATCTTGAAGTTATATTTGTCTTTACATTATGTACATCAAAATCCCATGCATTTTCTCATGTTAATAAGTCTTAAGTAGTACATTTTTATGCAGTATGTCTGATATAATTGATATGGATGTGGAGGAGAGTGTAAGTCTTGATACTCAAGTACGAGATGTGAGCACTTCCAGTTCTACTAAAGGAAGAAGATTGCATTCTTTAGTTTGGAATGATTTTACTAGAGAACGGCAAGGGGATGATGGCTTTGTTGCTATTTGTAATCATTGTCAAAAGGTTTTAAGTGGAGGAAGCCAACATGGGACCACACATTTGAAAAAACACTTGCGCATATGTATTCCTTACCAAGATGCAAGAAGGGGGAAGTCAGGAGACAATGAAGACTTCAAATTCAATCAAGAATTGAGTCGTGAGAAACTTGCACATATGCTTGTCATGCATGAATATCTGTTTTCCATGGTTGAGCATTGTGGTTTTGTGGATTTTGTTAAGAGTCTTCAGCCACAATTTAAGATGTTTACTAGAAATACACATAAAGAAGATTGCATTAAATTATATGAGAAAGAGAAGGACAAGATGTGCAAGTTCTTCAATAAAATAACTTTTCGAGTTACACTCACAGCTGATATATGGACTTCTAGTAATATGGTTGGTTATATTAGCTTAACTTGCCATTTTATTGATGATGATTGGATGCTTCAAAAGAAAATCTTGAACTTCTTATCTTTTGAATATACACACAGTGGTGAGAAGATTTATAAGACAATTAAAAAGTTACTTGTTGATTGGAACCTTGACAAGAAATTGTGTAGCATTGTTTTAGACAATGCCTTGTCCAATGACAAATTTGTTCATGAGCTCATTGAAGATCTATCATTGAATAGATCTCTTCTTTTGGATGGTGAATTTTTTCGTGTTAGATGTTGTGCACATATTTTAAATCTCGTTGTTCAGGATGGACTCAAGGAGATTGGAGATGAATTGGCAAAGATCCGAAAGATTGTAAGGCACATTAGATCTTCTACCAAAAAAATACAAGATTTTAAGAAAATTGCAATGCAAGAAGGAATATTACCAAAGGGTTTGATACTTGATGTTCCAACTAGGTGGAACTCTGCATACCTAATGTTGGAAAGAGCATGTGAGTTTCAAGAGATCATTAGGCGTTTCATTTGCTTTAATGATGATGTTCATTTATATATGTCATTAGAAGAATGGGAAAGAGTTAAAATTGTGAAAGATTGCCTGGAGTTATTTTATTCCATCACAAAGAGATTCTCAAATGTGAAGTCTCCAACATCCAATTTGTATTTCAATGATCTCTATCTTGTCAATTTGCAGTTAAACAATTGGTCAAAATATCCACATCTATTTATTGCGAGAATGGAAGAAAAAATGCATGCAAAGTTCAAGAAATATTGGGATATGAATAGCATGTTGCTATCAATTGCCTCAATTTTGGACCCCCGTTACAAAATGAAGTCAATGGAATATTTGTACATGACAATCTTTTCAAACCCCTCAGAAGTCAAAGAGAAAATTGATGATGTGCGTGCTAGTTTTGAATATTTGTACAATGCATATGTTGAGCAAGTGAAAAAAGTTCCTAGAAGTCCACACATTTTAACTCATATAGGGAATAGCGGCTCTCATGATACATGTTTTAGAGTTGGCGGTGTCTTTGAGTTATCTTCTTGTGCTGCGGTCAGTGACACACTTTTGGGACTTAACATATTTCTCCAAGGACATGTAACATGTCAATCAACAAAATCTGAGTTAGAGATATATTTAGAGAGAAAAGTAGAGGCTTCTACAAAAGATTTTGATATTTTACAGTGGTGGAAAGACAATGAGAAAGAGCATCCTATCCTTTCAGCTATGGCACGAGATATATTAGCAATTCCCTTATCAACTGTGGCTTCAGAATCAGCATTCAGTACTGGAGGTCGAGTAATTGACCAATATAGGAGTTCCTTATCTCCTGAAACTGTTAAGGCCCTAATATGCACCCAAGATTGGTTAAGAGATGCAAAGAAAGGTACATTAAATTGTCTCATTAAAATGCTGATATTTTAAATTTAGAGTTTACTAATTGCAATTTGAATTAACAGATGATGGACTTTCAACCATGAGTCATGCATTTGAAGTTGATGCTGAACTTAAGATTGATGATATGTCAATCATACCTTTAGATAATGAGTAAGTATTCATTTTGAAGTTTTAACTAAAGTTGTAATGACTTATTCTTTGCTATTTTGTGCAAATGTCTATTTGTAGCTTTGTGGTGCCATTGATACCTTGATTTCATGGCTTCATGTTTCACAAATTCCTTCCTCTGCTAGTTTTAATTAAAGTTGTGCTTGACCTCTTGCAGGGCTAGAAATAGTGGTGCCTCAACATAAGTCACAAGTTCTAGATTATCATCCATACTGAGAATAAAACCCAAGAGGCTTCTATTTAGTATATGTTTCAATTTTTACTGTAAGCTCATTAAGTGTTTTCTGGTGTTTATGACCATCACTTTACTTATGGAGAAATACGTACTTGTATATCCTCAATGAGTCTCCTTTTGTCCTTTGTTTACCCAGACTAATTAATGCACTAATATCACTTTCTCATGTCAAGTCTTCTGTTGCAAAGAAACCAAAAGCATATATTGGTGCTTCATTTGGAAAACCATTTATAGACTCTGTCAAATTTATATTGGGTTATAAATTTGTGCATGATCTATATTATTACTCTGTCAAACTTTCTTTTGACTGTCTATACGTGTATGGTGAAATGCATTCATTTTGTTGAAATTCTAAGTCGTGTTCTTTTCATTAATGTCCTTTCTTCTCCTGGCAGTCTCTTTGCCTGTCATTGAAGCAGAAGGGTGGTCCTAGGACTACACTACATCAACTTTGCCAAAAACTGCTGTGGCCACTTCCATCTTTTGAATCAGAAGAAACAAGGGTGAGGTTAGTCTAAATGCAACAGTGATCATATTAATTAGTAGCCTGGCTGAAGCACCAATAGAAGTTGTTTTCACGAACCCAACTTATGGCAAGGTGCATATGGAGTCTTTTACTATTACTTTTATTTCTCTCGTTGAACTTGTGTAGTTCCTTCTTGTTTACTTCCTGGCATCTCTTTTATGAGGATCCTACTAGCCTTTGAACTGGGCTTCATATAGTTGGACCCAAAATTTTGTTACGACATGTAGATAAAATTTTAAAATGAGTGTGGAAGTTTAATGTACAATGTTTATTAGTTTGAAAGGGGGGAAGCTTTGGATAAAATTGCCCAAGATGCAAAATTGGTACTTGAAGAACAAGCTGATGAAGAAAGCTTACATTTTTTACAAAAGGGAGTTGATACTGTTAGGAAGAAGGTACATGTATTTGCCTTTCACTTCCTGCATTTGATTTTTCTGCTGTGCTCACTTTTCCTGATCCAAATGAAACTAGCACTTTTTTGTTTTCAAATTTTGCCTGTAATATTTTTTTTTTCCATCAGCATTAGTATCATCTTATTCTAGGCCAAGTTTTGGAAGGTGAACTCCAGGCAATAGTTCATCTAGAAAAAGAAAGATAAGATGGATCCACTTTAGATCATCTGTTTCCTTCATGGGAATAGGTTTGGACAATGCCACTACCATAACATGTTACCTCTTTTACTGGCAAGGTAAGTCTAACCATGTTGGAAATCATCTTCAAATGTGATCTTGCTATTTTTTTTCCAACTTGAGATAAGTCTAACCATGCTGAACAGTTCCTGGTTATGCTTCGGAGTACAGGTCATGTACCAACTCAGATTTATAATGCGTTGCTTCAAACATATGCAAAAGCAGGCAAGATGCCTCTTATAGTTATAGAACGGAAGAAAAAGGATAATGTCCAGCTGGACGAAGAGACACAAGATCTTATAAAAGCAACCAGTAGACTTTGTGTTGGCAAAGTTTCAGCCTTGATTTCTTGAGAGCTTGTTTTTCTTCAAGTAACTTGTTAAATTGGGTTACCTTGTTGAACCACTCTTTATTACCTTCATATTTTGGTGCTAATAAAATTTATGATGTAATTTAAATTGAATATTTTGTTTCATCTGTGTCGCATCAATCTCATAGCAAAATGCTGAGTCTCACATTGATGCAATATGGCGCACTAAAATGATAAAATCGATGTTTAATCAATATACATCGATTTCAGTTTAAGTGCCAAATTAATAAGCGCTACAACGATTTTGTTTTAATTGATTTTTTAAGCGCTACAGCGACTTCCTAAGTGGCCATAACGATTTGTTAAGAAATCGATCACAGAACGATTCGCTAAGTGGCCATAACGATTTGTTAAGAAATCGATCTCAGAACGATTCCTTTTATAGCCACAATGATTTCATAAGTGATCACATCGGCTTGGGTCTCATAACGATTTCATAAGTGATCACATCGGCTTGGGTCTCATAACGATTTCATAAGTGATCACATCGGCTTGGGTCTCATAACGATTTCATAAGTGATCACATCGATTTCTTCACGTGATCACAATGATTTCCGTGCATAACGATTTGATAAGTGAGCACAACGATTTGTTCTCACAACGATTTCTTTAGACCATAATGATTTCTTAAGTGAACGCATCGACTTGTCTTTCACATCGATTTGTTCATAAACTTGCAACGATTTACTTGTAAATGAACAATGATTGTATAAGTCATAATCACATAGATTTCTCTTGAATATTTTGAAAGTGTTTTTGGCGCTCATTGAAAAGTCAAATATTGTCTGACAGAAAAAGCTGCATGCGCATAATCTTGTCAGAAAAAGATTTGACCTACTATTTTCAGTATGTTAGCATAAGCACAGTACTATGCATCGTTTATCATAAACACTCTTTTATGCTAACACTTTCTTCTATGTGTACAGACATCGAAGACCATCAGAGTTTGGTTAAGACAAATGACGAGGAGATGAGCAACGGCTAGAACTCCAATGGATCTCTTCAACGGATCCATTCAAACTGCTCATATAAAAGAAGAAGCTTAGCAAAAGAAAAAAGAGCTTTTCTGAAAATCCTTCAAGGAGTGTACAACTGTGAGAAGAACCTTCATGCCACAAACACTCAGAGAAAGAGAGAAGAGCTCGAGCCAAAAATCTACAGAAGCTTTCAAAGCAGAAGTCTTCATCGCCTTCAAGCCTTCTTCTCTTCCATTCTCCCTGTGCTCATTGTAATCTTGGGGGAGAGTCTGTGACTGTGAGCTAAGTCCTGAGTGTTCATCTTGTAATAGCTCTCAGTCTGATCATTCTTTTCTAAGAAAGATTTCTGTCCAGCTGTAGGACTGTATACAGTGTGTAACCTAGCTAGAGGTTAGTGTCTAGCAGAACCGTGTTGGGGTTTGTACCAACAGGACCTAGCTGGGGGTTTAAGTCTAGAAAAACCGCACTGGGGTTTGTTCCAGGAGGTTTACTTCTGAACCTGTAAAAGAAGTAGGTTTGCTTCTGAGCCTAGAAAAAAAGTGGGCTGCCTTCTTTCCCGGGAAAGAGAAGAAGACCTGGTGGGGTATCCAGAGTGTTGTAGTGTCCTTGAAGGGGATTGTACCTTCGGTTAGTGAAATCCCAAGAGTTTGCTTGGGGACTGGACGTAGGACTTCCATGTGGGAAGGGCCAAACCAGGATAAATCTCCTGTGTCCTTTTGTGTGATTGTTCTTTTGCTTCCGCACTGCCACTCTTCATCACACTAAGACTAACCAAACTTTTAAGTGTTCACGTTTTGATTCAGATTGCAGAAAAACCTATTCACCCCCCCTCTAGGTTACCTTGCTGCCGTACATAAAGGGCCAACATACCTAACGTGCTTTCCAAGTGAAATTGGCCATACTTGCGAACTTGTCAGAGAAATACTAAGAAATTTCTGTTCTGCAACCCATAAGCTGTTACTTTTTAGTCATGGCAGCGTAAGTAAGATTTGTATAGTTGAGTGACTCGACTCACTACCATGATAGTGAATTCACTTGTTTTAACATGTCTTGAACTAAAAGTGGACACAAACCATAGGTGGACACCATAGGAAAAAAAGAAGTCAGTTCATGCATGCAGATGTCAGAAATTGTCACCCTCCATCAATCATACAAGCACTTGATTTTTTTTATTTTTTTAGAATTTTTCATTGTATTTAAAGAAGTAATTATGTTATAAATAGGATTTGGATTCAGATCTGAATCTAAAATATTGTGTTTAGTGTATTTGATTTTTTAAAATTTTTAGACTTTTTATTGTATTTAATGAAGCAATTAAGTTACAGGTAATATCATCCAAATCATCTATACCCAATAACAGGATCTGAAATATTATTTAAAATCCAAAAATATCATCCAGATAGCTGGGATCTGAAATAATCTTCAAAATCTAGATATATCATCTTGATATTTTATATGCACAACCGGGACTAAAAATTCTATAAGAAATAAAAGTTATCATTATGGGTTTAAGTTTGAGACCCATGCCCATTCGTTAAAAATAAACAAAAAATGGGTATTGATATATCCTTGTGAGAAGTTATAGGGTATGGGTATATACCTTACTTAACACTATTGGGTCTTAATTGGGCATGAACATATTAGACACATTCAGACCCATTTAACAGCCCTAGATGTAAGTATATGCTAAATATATGTGTGGGACGTGTATTATTTAGCTATGAGACCACTCAAATAAAAATAAAAAATGTCACACCCCGACATTTAGCAACGGAAAATAAACGTCGAGAGCATGAGCGATATAAATGTACGTATCATAGTCGAGTAAATCAGAGTAACAACTAAGTATAACACGAGATATGAGTCAATAAGATTTGCCATCCAAATAACCTTTATTTCATTTCCGTCAACTAGTTTAAACACCTTACATAATCAGAGCCAATGATAGGGCCCAATATTGCTAATTCTGCCATGGTTCCCACTGGTAATCCAGCAGTGACTGCCATCCTTGATGTAGAGTCGCCTCCACACGCTGCATGTGAACCAGAAATGTCTGCAAACCAGTCCCATGGTGAACCAAAAATGAGTGCCACCTCCCCGGTGGCTGAGGGGGATGGAAACATGTCAAAGCTTCACATCCCCCACGCTCTAAATGCTGCTGCCCCTGCTTGGAGTCCGGCTCCCTCCTACCTTTTTGATGACCCAAAAAAGTTCGCTAAGTATCTGGAAGCTACATCACCTGAAGCCACACCATCTTCACTTGAGGTAAAGAGCTCCGCCCTCCCTAAAATAGCAGCCTCATCGACCCCGCCAGCACCCCGAATGTCTTTTGCCGACACCCTCAGTAAAAAGACCGAGAAAGGAGACACCCACATGATGGCAAACAAACCCCCTCCTCCGTGCTTCACTGCTGCCATCTCCTCAACAGAAGCACCGGTCCTGCCATCCCAGCCCCATAAGGCAACAAATATGTAATATTCAATGTCCGCATAAGGCAAAGTCTCATTAGGTATAAACATGAAATAAAGATGTCCATGGAGCCCCAAAGAACATATAGAAAGAGGGATCTATACGCAAATGCACAACCATGCATGTGTGCTCCCAGAATGAAACACTATCCAACCAGTGAGACAACTAACTACTAACTTCTAACATGAAAAATCTTTAGCATTGCAGGGGATAAACTACAAAGATAAAAGAATGAGATCTGCTGAAAAGGAAAAAGAATGGATATCATGCAAGGAAGTACAAATGGTAGTAGCTACCGTTCAGGATGATCAGTAGAACATCAGACCAGATAGTAAAGAAAGAGATAATAACATGTGACAAATGGAAGATGGCAGCTAGAATCTAGAGAAGAAAGAGGCACAAAGTTGAACTATATGAATATTCACAGTATATAGAGAAGAAATATGTTGGTCATAAACAACACTAGCCCTTCATATCAATTCCATGGAACTATAAATTTATCTAATTACTTCAGGATCACCACAGGTAAAACAATATAAAAGCCTTTCACAGAAGTCATTGAAACAGTAAGTATGGCAAAGGGATGTGCATACTAATTCAGGGCTGTTATTCTCATTGTACTTCTCTGAGCATTTTCCTCAGCCTGATATTGCACAATTAGCTGGGCCTGTTGTTGTAGAGCTTTCTCCATCGCTTCATCTCTGACAAATCCATCAACATAAAGATCCACAACAGGATGTCTAGTCTGATCCTCAGAGGAGCACAAGATGTTCTCCTCTAGTTTCTCTTGCTCAGTGTCCTATGTTTCCTTGGACAACTGAGTTTCATCACCTGCGCAATCAGAGGTCTGGTCAGGTTGTATACCCTTGCTCCCTCCGTTGTCTGAGGCACTTCTGGAAACAACACCAACATGTAAAAGACATTTTAAAAAATGTAAACAAAATTTACTTGTAAACCAAGAAATGTGTTAAGAGACATACCCTATGTCCCTGCTGCTCTTTATCCTCCTGCAAGACTTCCCTAAGATCATGCTGAGGAGAAGATCGAATCCTGGAAATAAAGCCTCGCCCTTCCTCTTTTCAGAAGAATTTGAACTGTTATTGCGGGTTAGAAATCTCAACTTCTGATCCTGACATTCCATCCTCCACATCAATTCTGTCCATTCTTGAGGCAGTCGAGGTCTCATCTTCCTTTGCATTTTCATCACTGCCTTTGGATTCACCAATAATATATATGGTCTCTATCAGAGCTCGAGTCTATTGATAAGACACCTGCTTTCGAGCAGGTCTCTCCCGAGTAGGCTTCGGAGTAGGACATCTGCTTCCGAGCAGGACAGCAGACCAAACAGCTTGCTCTCCCGAACAGGCTTCCGAGCAGAACAGACTGCTCTCCCATGCAGCCTGCTCTACCGAACAAGGACTTCCGAGCATAGCATCCCGAGCAGAACAATCCGAGTAGACCACACTCCCAGACACATCAGAGCACTGAGCACGATCTCCAAAGACAAAATAAATGTGTCTGCATGTCTTCCGTCTGCATGTCTTCCCATGCGGCGCACCTTTTTGTTGTAACATAAATATTGCTAGTTCACAGTTGTAACATTAAATACTCCGTTGTACTATATATCGAGAAGAGACTTGTGAATAGAACAATAAGAGAGATAGAGGCACATATTTTCCTCATCCCGAGTGTTCTTCTTCCTCATCTTCTTTCATGGTATCAGAGCTGTTTTGCTTCACAGCTTTAATCTGATCCTTTACTTTTCTTCCTCATGGCTCAAACATCCTCCACCACTTCGATCTCCTCCCTTCCTGCTGTCTCAGATCTTTCTCCAACCCCTATATCGACTGAGAGTCTCCCATCCTCCACTCCTATACATGGTGTTCTTGGTGTTCTGTCTTTGCTCACCATCAAATTAACGCACGACAATTACATACGTTGGCGTCGCCAGTTCACTACTGCCTTGCGTGCTCATGGCTATCTGGGCATTCTTGAGGGCTCAGATGCATGCCCACCCTCTACTATTCCAGGATCTGCCGGCGAACCCTACCCCAACCCTGCTTATTTAGCCTGGCAACAGCGCGATGTGCTTATTCTTTTCTGGATGTTGGCATCCATGTCTAATTCTGTGGCCGCCCTAGTTCCTGACTGTGATAGTGCTTAGGCAGCTTGGACTTCTCTTGCTCAAGCTTTGGCCTCTCACTCTGGGGCCCGGGTCCTTCTGCTATGGACTCAACTTGAATCTCTTCGTCGTGGGACTTCCACTATCACCGAGTTTATGCAAAAAATTAAAGGTATTACTGATAGTCTTGCCATTATTGGTGAACCTGTTCGAGAGCAAGATCTCATCATGCATGTCCTTGCGGGTCTTGGTCTTGCTTACAATACCTTTATTCCTTCTGTCACCACCCGAATTCGGGATGTAAAACTTGAAGACCTGCATGCAATGCTTCTCGCCCATGAAAGTTTTATGCAGCACTGTGAGAACTCTGAAGAGGCAGCCTTTCCCTCTGCCAACTTCACTACCGCCAGTCATGCTTCCCCATCCGTTGATCCGTCCCACCGAAGCTCCACTCGCGGGGGCGGTCGCTTTGGCCGCGGGCGTGGCCTTGGCCGAGGTCGTGGGCGTGGGCCTTTCTGTCAAATCTGCTTCGTCGCCGGCCAGCACCATGCTCATGAGTGCCCAGAGTGCTTTAATCAGCGCTTCATCGGGGGGCCCTGCTCTCCAGCTCTGCAGCCTTCTTTGTCAACACTGCCTCTTCTTCCAGGGCCTCCCTTCAATGCCCTAACTGCTGCTGCTGGACATCTCACACCGACAACAACTTGGTACCCAGATTCTGGTGCCACCCATCACGTCACACCTGACTATAGTCAGCTCCTAACATCCTCTCCGTACCATGGGCCTGACACGGTGCGCGTTGGTAATGGAACAGGTTTGCGCATTCAGAACCATGGACACGCAACGCTCTCTTCTCTTTCCCGACCCCTTTCCTTAAATAATGTTCTCCATGTCCCTGCTATCACTCGCAATCTTCTTTCTGTTCACCGTCTAGCTAAAGATAATAATATCTTCTTTGAATTTCACCCCACCTTTTATCTTGTGAAGGATCGGCAGTCGGGGAAGGTTCTAACTCACGGGGCCCTTCATAATGATCTCTATCGTCTACATGTGTCCCCAAGTCACCCTGTTGCTTTCGAGACTCCAACACCCTCTCCGACTGCTCTTGCTGGCGAACTGTCCTCCACCCTTGACTGGCATGCCCGCTTAGGACATCCAACTTTGCGCAGCGTGCACGGTGTTGTTTCCACTTATGGTTTTCCCTCTTTTTCCACTTCCCCTTGCCCTGCTTGTATGCAGGCTAAGTCTCAAAGACTTCCTTTCCCCCCCTCTCCCTCACGCTCGGTGGGTCCCTTAGATCTGATTCACTCAGATGTCTGGGGACCAGCCCCTATTATGTCTCATTCTGGACATCGCTATTATGTCATTTTTGTTGATGATTATAGTCGCTTTGCATGGCTTTTTCCCTTAAAACTCAAATCTGATGTGTGCGCCACTTTTCTACGTTTTCAAAGACATGTGGAGAGACTCTTTAGTCGCAGCATCAAAGTCTTTCACTCTGATTGGGGGGGGGGGGCGAATTTCAAGCGCTCCGCCCTTACCTTGATTCTGCTGGCATATCACATCGGGTTTCTTGTCCCCACACCCCTCAACAGAACGGCGCGGCAGAACGGAAACATTGTCATATCATTGAATCCGCTCTAGCTATGATGCTTCATGCTTCCATACCTCAGCGGTTTTGGGATGAGGCTGCTCTGACCTCCGTTTATCTTATCAATCGTCTACCCACCCCGCTACTTCATATGGATACTCCCTACCATACTTTATTCCATCACCAACCAGATATCACCTTCCTTCGGGTCTTTGGGTGCGCATGTTACCCTTGGCTACGCCCTTACGCCCCTAACAAACTCTGTAACGTCGCGTGCTTTTCGGATCCATGCGGATCGTGTGTGTTGTGGTTGTGGCGGCCGTTGTGAGGCCAGTGTGAGTCGGTTGCGTGGAATGCATGGTGTGGATGTGTGGTTTGTCTAGGTGTAGAGCAGGGTGGGTCCTGAAATGGAATAGGACCTGCTGCTGTTCTGTCTGAGTTGGCGGCCAGGGGTGGCCGTTTACTGGTAGGCGTCCAGATTAGTGGACGTTTACATAATGAGCTTAGCGGCAGTAGATGTGGACGTTTAGGCTGGCGGTTGATGTTGGTGACAAGGGGGTTGACGCCAACCTGTCAGTTCAACAGGTTATAGGCTCACCCGAGGGCTGTTTTCTCAGCTCACTCTCATTCCCTCTTGCCCCAGCTTGCTGCCCCCGAGTCTTTGAAGCTTCCAACAAGTACCGAGGAGTAGTTGGACGATCGTAGAACGCGTGGCGTCGCCGAATTGCGCGAGAAAACGTCGCGGCGTGGTGCAATTCGCGTGGGAGCTCGCGGAGGGCTCGGCGTGAATCGGGGGATTGCAGGAGATTCTAACGCGTTCTGAGGTAGAGGACGAACCCTGGTAGCTTCATAGAAACATTAAAACACATCATAACCACTTGAACCAGCATGATAATCCATGTTTGGATAGAGTTGCACCAAGCGGGATAATGGGGTGGTTTGAGTAGTTTACTGTACGAATCATGTTATAACGGGTTGTATTGGGTTCTAGCATGCTAAAGGAATTGCATTTGCATGTTTTTCAGTAGTTAGAATAGTTAGAAAACCCGCAGAGCCAGATTAGGGTTTCTGCAGGGTTTATGGCCGGAGAACTTGGCGTCAACATCGCTTGCCGCCAAGATTCTCAGCCAGGAGGTTAACGGCCAGGAACCTTGCCGTTGACTCCCAGTAAGAGGCAATCGATGTGGCCGCCTACTTCTATTTGAGCAGAAATGACTAAGTACAATAATTATCGATAATGCATGTGTGTTGACGCATGAGGTGCATTGAGTGCACTTGGTTTACGTGTTTAGCATACAAGGTATGCTATT
The DNA here is from genome assembly GCA_014218235.1 of Colocasia esculenta. NCBI lineage: Eukaryota > Viridiplantae > Streptophyta > Magnoliopsida > Alismatales > Araceae > Colocasia > Colocasia esculenta. Next base: position 58,913,451 of record CM024757.1, on the reverse strand, counting down.
AGTTGTTTACTTCGGTGACTGCGCGTTGTGTACACGAGTCAGTTGGGTTCACGTGTAGTGGACCAGTGGTTACTTGTGGTTTACGTGAGGTTTCACGTGGTTTGTGTGTGACGTGCACGTGGTTCTGTGTACGTGGCGAGTAGTACGACGCCTACCGTGGTTACCTCTCCAGTTGGGTGCCCCAGGTTCTTTGTGAGCCAGGCTGTTAGCTCGGGGCTTTGTCCCAGTACTTGTGTTGTACCGTCGAGGTCTGTGTCGTCTGACCTGAACACCCTCACTCTTGTGTTAGAGTTGTACGTCCGGCTGAGGGAAAGACGACAGTGGGACAGTGACACTTGTGTTTGTTTTTAGTCACTTGTAGCGCGCTCGTAGTTGGGGGTACGGACACCAGTAGATGTACTGGACCCCAGCTAGTCCTTTTCCAGTGCCTCACTCTAGCGAGCCCAGGCCAGGGTCTCTGGAGGTGCCAGGCATGGGCCTGTGACCGTGTGGTCTGCAGGTGGTGGTGTTTAGTTGGTCTCCACAGTTTCTTGACCTTTTTACGTGGAGCGGCAGCTGGACCTTTCGTCCGTGGCTGCGAGACTGAGAGGTAGACCTGTGTTAGTTGTCCGAGTCAGTTTCTGGTGTCGCGAACCAGTTCTCGTGGCTCGTGTTGGTTGTCTCTACTTTAGCTTGTACACCTGTACTGGTTTGCCATTTAATTATTATTGTTGTTTCTCGTAGTCGGCAGATGGTGAGTACTTTTACAGCTTTACTTACCTGCTTAGCTGTTATATTAATTGTTGGTGCTGTTTACTATTCGTACTTGTGGTGTTTGTTTCGCTCGGTTTTGGGGGAGTTCCCTACTGAGCCAGTGACTAGAGAGGCTCACCCTACCCCCCACAGGTGAGAGCGAGGAGGACGTCTCTCGTCCGACGTCCAGTTCCGGGCCGCGTCGTAGCGGTGCAGGGTCAGCACCTCCAGCAGAGTAGCTTCAGCAGTGTAGTTTTATTAGTTGTTTACTTTCTTCAGTTGTACCTTGGGGTATGCCCCAGGCTCTTGTACTTCTTTTTAGTTTTTGTGAAAATTTGGCTATGTAAACTTGTGAAATATATATAAAATGTGGTGTGTTCCTTTATGTTTACACGGACTGTGGTTTGGTATCCCTTGCGAGGCTTCGGCCCGTTCGCGGGAGGCGGACTCGGATCAAGTACGTTATCGGTTTAACGGGCTTGGCCGAGGCGATCCGTCACAAACTCAGTCCTCATTCTGAGCGTTGTGTTTTCCTTGGTTATAGCCTAAACCATCTGGGATACCGCTGTCTCCACCCGAGCACCAGTCGAATTTACGTCTCCCAAGATGTACATTTTCAGGAGACTGACTTTCCTTTTGCATCTGCCTCTACCACGCCATCTCTGCCTGGCCTCCTTGGACCAGCACCTGATGCCACAGTCAACATCCCCATGGATGCTTTGCGGCTGCCTACTCCTATTGCTGCCTCTCCTGCTACGCCAAGGGCTGCTTCCACCACACAAGAGTCTTCTCCAGTTACACAACTCTCTCGACTCTCTACTCCTGCATCGCCTCCACAACGACAAGCTGTCTCTCCAAGCACGAGCACCACGGCCCCATCTCCGCCTCCTGATCCATCTCTTGGCTCTTCACCAGATCCACCTTTACGGACACGCTCTCTACGTGAGCTTTATGCAGCTTCTCCACAGCCTGTCATGGATACTGCGCCAACAACTCTCCTCACCTCCGTCCATACGGAACCCACATGCTTTACTCACGAAGTCAAGGATCCGGCTTGGCGTGCTGCAATGGCCATAGAATTTGATGCCCTCCTACGTAATGACACATGGGATCTCGTCCCTCGTGATACTCGGATGAATGTTCTTGGGTGCAAGTGGGTTTTCAAGCTCAAGAAGCATGCTGATGGGACCCTTGAATGCCACAAAGCTCGACTTGTGGCCAAAGGTTTTCGACAACAACCCGGGGTTGATTGTTTTGATACCTTCAGCCCTGTTGTCAAAATCACAATTGTCCGCTTACTATTGGCCATCGCCATCAGCTCTGGTTGGTCTCTTCGGCAGCTCGATGTGTCCAATGCTTTTCTCCACGGCGACTTGGAAGAAATTGTGTTTATGGAGCAACCCCTGGTTTTGTTCATCCTCAGTTGCCAGACCATGTCTGTCACTTATGCCGGTCACTTTATGGTCTGCGACAAGCACCTCGGGCATGGTTTAAACGCCTCAGCAACTGGCTCCATGCTCATCATTTTCGTGGCTCCAAGACTAATACCTCTCTTTTCTTTCGGTGTCAAGCACAATCTCAGATCTTTGTCTTGGTATATGTGGATGATATACTTGTCACCGGTAATGATCCAGGGGGTATCTCTTCTCTTATATCCTCTCTTGTGACAATTTTTGCTGTTCGTGACCTTGGGGCCGCTCATTTCTTCTTGGGTATTGAGCTATTGCCACAACCATCTGGGTACATGCTTACCCAAACCAAGTACATCCTGGATATTCTTCAACGAACTCGGATGACTACTGCTCGGCCCATCTCCACACCAATGGCCAGTCCGACCACAGGCCCTTCCACGCCCTGCACTCCTTTTACAGATGCTTCCTTGTATCGTAGTGTGGTCAACGCTCTCCAATATGCTACTATAACTCGGCCCGATATTTCCTTTGCTGTGAACAAGGCATGCCAGCACATGCATGCACCCACCACTAACGATTGGGCTCATGTTAAATGGATTCTAAGATACTTACAAGGGACATCAACCTATGGCATCTTCCTTCATAAGGATTTGTCCTGTCATCTGCATGCCTTTAGTGACGCCGATTGGGCTGGCTCTTCTGCCGATCGACGTTCCACCAGTGGGTATGCTATATTTCTTGGACAAAATCTCATTTCTTGGAGCTCCAAGAAACAACCTACTGTCTCTCGTTCAAGTACTGAGGCAGAATACAAAGCTGTGGCTAACACCACCGCCGAGTTACTCTGGCTACTTTCTCTCTTACAAGAACTTGGATTTTCTACTCCTGCCCCTGTCCTCTGGTGTGACAACATTGGCGCCACATACTTGGTGGCCAATCCTGTGTTCCACGCCCGCACCAAACATGTGGAAATCGATTTCCATTTTGTTCGCGAATGCGTCGCAAGTAAAGAGTTGGTCGTTGCTTACATTTCTACTCGGGACCAACGTGCAGACATCTTCACCAAATCTTTGGCCCGTCAGCGATTCACAGAATTAAGGACCAAGCTCAATGTGTGCCAGGCCCCATTGAGCTTGTGGGGGGGGGGGGGGGGTGATAAGACACCTGCTTCCGAGCAGGTCTCTCCTGAGCAGGCTTCGGAGCAGGACATCAGACCAAACAGCTTGCTCTCCCGAACAGGCTTCCGAGTAGAACATACTGCTCTCCCATGCAGCCTGCTCTACCGAACAAGGACTTCCGAGCATAGCATCCTGAGCAGAACAATCCGAGCAGACCACACTCCCAGACACAACAGAGCACTGAGCACGATCTCCAAAGACAAAATAAATGTGTCTGCATGTCTTCCGTCTGCATGTCTTCCCATGCGGCGCACCTTTTTGTTGTAACATAAATATTGTTAGTTCACAGTTGTAACATTAAATACTCCATTGTACTATATATTGAGAAGAGATTTGTGAATAGAACAATAAGAGAGATAGAGGCACATATTTTCCTCATCCTGAGTGTTCTTCTTCCTCATCTTCTTTCATCTATCACCTAAGGAAAGTCATTGACTCCTTGTAATTCCAGGATGGCAAGAACCTCAATGGCTGCCTTTTCTGCTTTCCTCCTCTGAATCGTCACAATCCTAAGATGTTCCTCTAGTTCAAGAACCTAGCACCAAACGACACAGAACCAATACGAAAACCAAGTATCAAGAATAGAACTTTGATGAACGCACCTGTTTGGCCAACTGATCTGCCATCTGTCTAGCAGATCCCGAGACGGACCTTTCAGAGAGTAATCGAGCATGAAGGAACTCGATAGTCATTGCCGTGGAGTCACCCATAATTGATACTTGACAAAGGCACCAGGGTCAATTCTCTTCGATTGTTCTTAACCGTACTTCATGGACGTACTAAGCATCATCCGAGCTGCCACCATAGCTCCCACGAAGACTTGGAACACAGCACACTGCTAAATAGATTTGGAATGACGAGAGAAATGTGTCATCCACACGCAGGGGCATCACCACACCAGATCTCCCCGCGCCCAAAGACACCAAAGGTCCTTGGAAGTTTGGAATATCAGATACATGTGAAGTAGGCGCCCTGCTACAGCTGGGGTATAGATGCCCACTTCAAACACACAAATGTCCCAAACAATAGACCGTCCTCACAACACCCCGTGGGTTTCCCAGGATGCAAAACCACCAACTTTAAGCTAGAAGCTCAAGCTCAAAAGAGATCTCTGGGGTAGAAAACAAATCTAATAACCCGAGGACGGATAAAAACAAATCCCACACTGCAAACCCCCGACACCCAAGGCTCCCCCAATCACACACAAATGTCCCCACTCCCCAAGGAGGGAGTGCCATCACGGGAACATACAACGAGGAGAATCCAAACACAAGATCCACCCACAATAACCTGCAAAATCCTAGTAGCGCCCGTGAAGAGCCAAATCACAAAGCGGATACAACAGAACGAGAGCCCCCGTCGACAAATGCGACTGCACATAGCACTCCCCAGGAGTCACCCAACCCGAAAACGAGGGAAATTTCTAGAGAAATTGGGCTAAACTGGACATGAATAGCTGGAACAAGATAGATACAGCGCGATCAGTTGGCTCTCAACTCCGCAAAAAGCAGACCATGGCGGCACAGCCTCCGCGAGAACGGGTGGCAGAGGACCGCGCCACGAGAGAGGCCAATCGCCTGCTCTGAAGCGGCGAAGGAAGAAGGCGATGGGGTCAGCAGGAGACTCCCAGCAGCGTGGAGAACATGCAGAGGGATAGGGGGAGGAGGAGGGGGTGGCCGGAGTGTCCTTCCCCTACCGTCGCCGCAAGTTCGCCGCCTACTTCCGTTGCAAATCTTCTACGGGCCGTTGCTTGCCCTAAACCTCTTTCGTGGTTGCCCACAGGAAAGTGGAGAGTGGAGGCAAGGGGAAGGATGGGTTTTTTGCCCTTCAATCTTCGCATGAGGGCTTAATTCGATGCACGCCCAAAATTATTAATAATATTTTATTATATACTTATTGTATCAAGCTCCATAAGTATATGATTTTGTTATATACTTACATTATCACGCCATAGGGATAGGTACATCTTAAAAATTTAAGAACAAAATTCATCTGATATCTTTACGGCACGTACAGTTCGTAGGTATATATATGTCTATCCATACGAATAGCTTACAAATATACTGAACCGTAAGAAACTTTCGTAGGTAGAACTAAAATTTCTTGTAGTGAGTTAAGACTTGGTTATCAAAGAACTTCACCGTGAATGACTTAGGGGAAGCATCTTATATTTTGGGGATTATGATCTATAGAGATAGATCTAAGAGGATCCTTGGCTTGTCCCAGTCCATGTACATAGACACCATAGTCAAAAGATTTGGCATGGAAAATTTCAAAAGATGTCTCATACCACTGAGACATGGAATTTCTCTTTCTAAGAGTATGTCCCTAAAGACTCTAGAAGAAAGGGCATACATGGATAGAATACCCTATGCATCTGCTATAGGATCTATCATGCATGCAATGTTATGTTCTAGACCTGATATAGCGCATGCTCTAAGTGTTACGAGCAGGTATCAGGCAGATCCAAGTTTGAAACACTGGAAGGCAGTAAAGTGTATCCTTAAGTACTTAAGAAGGACTAAGGATCTTTTACTAGTATATGAAGGAGGTAGCCTCAAAGTTGAAGGCTACATGGACTCAAGTTTCCAGTCTGATATCAATGATAGCAAGTCTAACTCAGGGTATGTTTTTACCCTGAATGGAGCAGCAGTAAGCTGGAAGAGTTCCAAGCAAGAGACTACTGCTGACTCGACTAATGAGGTGGAGTACATTGCTGCTTTAGAAGCAACAAAGGAAGCTGTCTGGAAGAAAAAGTTCATCACAATTTAGGAGTGATGTCTGGCCATGGAGAGCCAATTTCATTATTTTGCGACAATAAGATTGCTCAAGCAAGGGAACCCAGGTCTCACCAGAAATTGAAGCATGTTCTAAGGAGGTTCCACTTGATAAGAGAGATCGTGACTCGTGGTGATGTAGCCATAAAAGTTTTTTCATCCGAGGATAACATTGCGGATCCCACTAACTTAAATTGTTTTTGAGCGACACTAAGGTCAAATAGGGATCATACATGTTGGTGATTGGTTTTAAGTCAAGTGGGAGATTGCTAGTTATAGGTGCCTTGCAAACCAATTAACGTGAGTGATGGCACTTGTAATTATGTACAATCTCTTTTGGTAATATTATAATGATATTTTCGCACTGTATATTCCATGTGTATGTATACTGTGATGTCCATGGGTCTGTGCAATGGGAATTGGATCATGATGAGATCATGATAATGATGCTGATTCTCTTTAAACACAGATCCTAAATATTTCTAGTCAAAGGTTACTCAAGAAGGACATTGAGATGATCGGACAGACTGGTGTGCCATATACCCGTCCATGTGATGGAGGTAGCTGATCTCATAGCTACTTGTATGGAGACACTAGGGATACGATGCAGGTGCGCATTTGAGATTGAGTTCACTGAATGATCCATTCTCGGAATGTTGTATGGTTAATGATACTTGATTGTCAGATAGTGATTCCGTAGTCGCAGTTGTGTAACTGGTCCTTAAACTTGAGACATCAAAGATGTCTTGTTTGAGTACTCCATTCTTTGATGTTGGATTTATAGGTCTGGATGTTCCAGGTCTAGTATAGCCAGTCATTGGAAATGGTAGCCAACATTACGAAGGCAATTGTGTGTCAATAGAGGATCATCCACTCTTGGTATCATGAGAGGAATATCCCATATTGTCTTACTCAAGCAAATCCCTGGCTAGGGTTGATCGGATTTAGAGAGAAGAAGTTCTCTAGAAGAATCTGATAAGAGTTTGACTTTAACAGATTTCGTATAGGTTTGACAACACCATGCCTAATATATAGTCTCTGAGATAATAGATGGATGAGGGACTACAGGTACACGGTAACTGTGGGTAGACAGGTTCAATGGATTTGATCACTCGCATCGTCTGGGGATTATGACATAGTGTCCTAGTATGTTCATAATCAATGAGTTGAGTGAATTATTATGGAGATAATAATTCATTAATTCAGAAGGAGTTCTGATGGGTGCAACTCATGGCTAGCTCGATATTAGGCCTAGAGGGTCACACATAAGGTGGATAACGCGATGAATAGGGGATTGGATACAAGTTATCCAATAAGCCTTATTTAACCCATTATGGATCGATTGGGTAAGACCTAATAAGCCTTGACAAGGATCCATTAAGGGGAGCATACCAAGATCATGTGACCTCTCCCCCTTCTAGAAGGAGGACACCTCATTATTATTAGCCATGATGGCATGACAAGGTGTCCTGTGAGGTGTCCTTAGTCATAATGGCATGACGATGTGTTCTGCGAGATGTCCTTAGTCATGATGGCATGACGAGATGTCCTGCGAGATGTCCTTAGTCATGATGGCATGACGATGTGTCCCTGATGAGGTGTCCTTGTAATCATGATATGATGAGATGTCCCTGTAATCATGACATGACGAGGTGTCCCTGATGAGGTGTCCTTGTAATCATGACATGATGAGGTGTTCCTGATGAGGTGTCCTTGTAATCATGACATGATGAGGTGTCCCTGTAATCATGACATGATGAGGTGTCCCTGATGAGGTGACCTTTAGGCTCTCTATAAATAGAAGGGGTTCTCCTTAAAGTTCATTGGCTAGATCTTGAAAGGAGAAGCCATCTTCCTCATCCTCCTTCCCATCTCTGAAGCCATCTTCTTCATCCTCCTTCCTGTCTCTCCCTCCAATGCTCTCCCTAGGCAAGAGAAGAACTAGGAAGGCCACCCCCTCTTGTTGTTGCTGCTACTTGCTACTGTTGGCTGCTGTGTGGTGTTACACGATGTGGAGGAGTGGCACCACCAGCAAAGGAGGAGTCATCGTCATCGTCGATCATCCACTGTGTGGATACCACTAGAGGGAGTCTCGCGAGAGCTCCTTCAAACCAAGGACAAGTTCTGCGCTTCAGGGGATATACGATCTTCCCTAGGTGAGATAGTCTCACACATTGTTTGTATGTGTGTTTACATGCACCGTACATCATAGCCTGATCAAGTACTTGGATGGAAATCGATTTTTTGTTTTGTTTCACTTCTGCTGTGCATGTGATGCCCCAAGTCAAATTCCAGCAGTTGTATGCCCCTTATGAAGAAAGGAAGACTAGCGAGTGTGCTTGGTGTTGTATGCCTCTTGTTTAAGGGAAGACCAAGATGTGCTTGGTGGTTTAGTGAAATCCCAAGAGTTTGCTTGGGGACTGGATATAGGACTTCCTTTTGGAAGGGCCGAACTAGGATAAATTTCTGTGTGTTATGTGTGAGATTGTTTCTATTTATTTTTGTTGCACATTAACTAACAGGACTAACATTCTTGCTTAGTGTCTGTGGTTTTAAGATTTCAGGAATATTTCAAAATAGCCCATTCACCCCCCCCTTTGGGCTTCCCATCTAGGACAACACGCCTCACACTTGTATCACATTGATCTCTCTTCTTCTCTTTTGCCTTTTTGAATGTGTGTATTTATATCATCATGTATGTGTGTTACTATAATGAGCTTTGACTTCTTTATGTATACCCTTCAAAGTCTTCTTCTTCAGCTATCCGTTTGAAGTTTTCTGACCATTGAGAAATAGACATTTGACTGAGAAGATTTTCTTTGAGTGTAACATCTTATTTCTGAGCACAATGATCAACTAGTTCACTAATCTAAGGATAGCTTGCATGTTGCTATAGCTGGCTGAAATAAATGTATGTATACATAAACAAGGAAAAATAACTTTTTCTTCCAGGACGATATCTTGGGATAGGATATTATTCATTTGTCTAGTGAACAAAAGGAATACTAAGAAAAGGATTTATGGAGTCCTTTTCGGCCACAGAGAATGTATATAACCTTAACTATGAAAGAACTATAGTGTGTTATGAGATAGATGTTCATTCTGCACACGCATACTACAAGAAAAAGAGGTTTTAGAGATCGACGACATCGGTCCCTATTCGGTCACAAAACCCTTTAGTGACCGAATAGAGACCGAAGTTTTCGGTGAATTTTTGGTCACAATACTATGACCGAAATATTAGTGACTGAATACTTTTGGTCACTATGCAGTCTCAAATCAGAGACTGAATAGTGACCGAAATATTCGATCTCATTTGCAATCGCTATGTGCTCTTTTTCTTGTAGTTGCATATACTGCTGCATGTCCTTTTTTCAAAATAATGAATGTTTTAGATACACAAAAAGATTTAAAAGAAAATTTTTAATGTATAGACTGGGATTCTAAAATGTATAGAAATGTCTTTCATTTTTTGAAAGCTTCGATTACAATCTTAAAATAATATTATTTTCAAACTTGCCATGATATAATAGTAGCTAGTATGGCAACATGGCTTCTACATATGATAATATATATGTAATAAATAAAATGTTAATGAAATATTATGCAAAGGATTATTTGAATGGTCACGAGATCTTAGTGAAGCTTTTTACTACAGAAGGAAATTGCAGTACGAGTCGGAGATGACAACATGAAGTTCAACTCCTGCTCACTTCTACATTATTCGAAGATAGCATCGACCACTAGACAAAAGGAGTAGTTAGAGTGGGACTTCGACTCACATTATAAATCTTTCTTTAGTTGGAGTTATTCTTCGACTGCTGAGAGACTTATACCGTAGTCGATGTTAGACTTTGACTCTTCCTGAGTCCGAGTGAGACTTCGACTCACACTAATGGACTAGCAAGTCGATCTCATACTTAGCTGATTTTTCATACTTCCTATGACTTATAGACTTTAGAAAGGATTTCTTCAAGATAGATTCTTCATTAAAAGCTTTTAGAGTATTTTGTCATCATCAAACTAATATGTAATAATCAAGTAAAAACTCAGGTTAAACAAGTATGAGTACACATGTGCTCAACAATTCTCTCCATTTTTGTTGATGAAAAAATGACAAAATAACGATAGATGTTTCATGCATGAACTACATAAAACATTAAATGCTTCAAAAATGACAAGCATAAGAATTCATAGAAATGTGCATGAGGATTCATAAATATAACTTAGTAGATCTTTTATGCTTACTTGGTCATTTCGTTCTTATCTCCCCCTTACTATTTTGCTTAGTTACTTTATGCATTTGTTTCTCCCTCTTATTTTCTTACACTTATTTTATCCTTCTCCCTCTACATAAATTAACTCTCCTCATTTATCGGTTATTTCACTTGTTCTCCCCCTTTTTGTCATCAGTAGAAAGGGAGCAACAAGAAAAGTAGATAGAAAGAAATAGAGTCATCAATAGATAAGTAGACAAAAAGAAAAATTGTTGAGATAGAATAAGACAGATGAAAAAGATAACATTGTTTATGACTGGGAGGAGTTGGGAAGGTAGAGATCCTAAGTCAACTGGTCGAGGAAGGAAGAATGAGATCCCAAAGCTTCTGCTCATCTGCCTTGAAATGATTTTTAGATAAAGAAGAGTCTATATTATAGCTGGGCCATATGATGGAAGCTTTCTGAAGGATTGAAGGTGCCGACGATGATACCAGGAAAGCTTGAAGTTATACTCTTCAGATGGTAGGGTGAGACATAGACAAACAAACTTCCTGTTTGCAGCTTTCTTTAGAAATTCAAAGACAGTAACGTTCTAATGGATCCCCTTGGAATAAGCTTTGTCTTTGGCCTTGTATTAGACTCCATACCTCTTAACCCATTTCATTTCAAGTTTATTTCTCAAGGCCTCATAGTCCTTTATCATAAATTTGTGTGGAGTAAGCTTTGCCTTCTTACATTCCTTGGCCAAAGTGGGGTATCTTTCCACCCATTGTTCTTCTAGTAGTCTTTCTGATTCAATAAAATGATCTTGAAACTATCTGAGGAACTGTTGTGACTTAGCAATTTGGAGCATGGTGAATCTTTGAAATGTGAAAGTTTGCCCATGCTTGATATCTTACCACCAGTTAGATACCTGTTGAACATGGACCTGGAAAAATTTTCTCTAATGGGGTGTTTGGAAATGTTTTTTTAAAAAGTTATTTTAATCTAAAAAATTATGTTGTGTTAACTTTTAATTTTAAGTTTAAAATCATAAAAATTTGAAGTTATGTGTTTGGTAAAAATATTAAAATTTTTAAAATTTAGTTCACTATGTTTGGTAGGGCGACGAATGGGTGGGGGGGGGTGGGGGGGGGGGGGGGGCGGTGCTGCGCCGGGAGGGGGGGTGGCGCCGTGATGGGGGGGGGGTGCTGCGCTGGGTGGGAGGGGGGGGGGCTGCTGCGCCGGGAGAGGGGGGGCGACGAGTGGCAGGTGGGGCCGTGGGGGGGGGGGTAGTGCTGCGCGGGGAGGGGGGGGTGGCTAGTGGCTGGTGTGGGGCTGGGCGGGGGTGTGCTGCGCCGGGTGGGAAGGGGGGCGGCAAGTGGCGGGTGGGGGGCTGGGGCGGGGGGGGGGGGGGTCTGCGCCGGGAGGGGGGGGGGAGTGGCGGGTGGGGGGTGCTGCGCCGGGAGGGGGGGGGGCGGCGAATGGCGGGCTGGGGCGGGGGGTGCTGTGTTGGGAGGGGGGGTTGGCGAGTGGCTGGTGGGGGTGGGGGGCGCTGGGCAGGGGAGGGTTCCGGCGGGGAGGGGGAGGGGGGGGGAGGCACAGTCGTGTTGTGTTTTAAAAAAAATTTGCTTCACACTTGTTTTTATTTTGGGAGAGATTTACATAGAATAAAAATTCTTCCTTAAAATAAAAAATTGCTTACCAAACACTTTTTTTTTGTTCCTTCTCCTTCTTTTTTAAATTTAAGAAAAAAATTGATAAAAAATTACAACCAAACACCCTATTAGTGTCACGACTCCAATTAGACTTGGATATAGTTTAGAGGGTAATCCAATAGTCATTGTGGGAGTAATAGGCCGCTAACCCTTTACAAGCAGGTTTCCCCAGAACCTGTGCCGCAGAGCGCAAGGTGTTGGGTCGATGGCGTCATGGTGTGGAGACCTCACCTTGCCTTCTCCCCACGTGAATCCCACGGGCCAGGGCAAGAAGGAATGTGAAGATTACTGGTGACACCTTCTCATCCTCATTGCATCAAGCCTTCAAGGCCAGTCGGTAAAGAAGGCTCGTTCTCTCCTTCATTGCTTCGAGCTATGCCCAACACACGAGGTCGGCCAAGGCCTCCTCCACTTCCTAAGATGTCTTCTCATCATTTCTCCTAGACCATGAAAAGTCCAAAAAGGGGGAGATAGATAGATTAGGGCAATTTAACAGTCTTCTGGCTCAGTCTAATTATTGACGTACGAAAGGAAGGACCTGTCAACCATGGTCATGTCAAGGGGTTGCATCAAATTCACAAGTCCCCCAGTGGGAAACTTTCTCATGATCTTGGGGTGTAGTCACGTCAAGTATGGCATACTTCATGTGAAAAAAAGGGCTAGGTACAGACTGACTTAGACTAGACGTAACACTAGTGTGCCAATTTTTGTGCCCTTCCACATCATATAGTGTGTAAAGTCGCACCTCCTTATGAGGAGCAATAACGTCGCAGGCGTCGGGGTAGTCCATATGATGAGGTCACTATGACACTCTTGGATTGACTCTGACCCCTGTCAGGTGCGTCGTCTATAGTTGTGGGGTAGGGTTGACCTACTAACGAGCACATGCTCGAGGTTTGGTCTCGACATGACGAGCTAGCAATGACATAGTGGGCTAATGGTTTGAACATCATGGTGTCAAGGTATCTTGGAAGCGAACCATCTAAGGGTCACGCTCTCGACTAACTTCGACGACTTGAAGCTAACCAAACACGAGGAATAATGCGCAAGAGGGTTTTTCATTACGCTCGTGGCTGAGACACGTTGGTTTACAAAAAGGGGACTGGGCAGACAATGAACTTGTAAGAAAGATAAATAACCCACGCATGGGTCTCCTATGCTACGGGGGCTGCAGGGTTGGATGCAGGAATGGAGGAGTTGTCGGTGCTTGTGGTGGTGTTCATGACATCTACAGGGGTGGTTGTCTCGGTGCCAGATGGAATGATGTCAGCGGCTTCCCCCTCAGCTGCCTTCTCATTCTCTAATCCTGACAAGTCCAAGGTAGGGTAGCTCTCTTTGACTTGCTAGAGGATGTATCTTAAGTCGCTACTGAAGAGCTCACTGATCTCTTTCCTAAGCTCCTCATATTTGTGATACTCGATTATCTTCGTTGCTTATACCGAGGCCACCCAGTCATCTGCCTCGACCCACACCATGGCTATCCGATCATTAAACTCGGCCTACAACTTTGCGTAAGCCTCCTCCTAGACTTGCAGTGACTTGCAGATCTGTCTCACCGTCTATTCTAAGGAGGCAGCATTCTCTTTGGCCTTGGAAGCTCGTTGCTCGGCTTCAGCTCTCCGTTTCTCTACGACAACTTGTAGCTTTTCCACCGCAGAAGCTTTCTTCTTAGCTTCCATCACCCTTCCTTCAGTGGCTTGTCGAGTAATGTTGACCTTTTAAAGAAGGGCCCTGAGGAAGGCCAGTTGTTCCCACTATGAGTGGTACAACCCCTCGACGAGCTCGTCGTCCCTTAACTCCAAAGTGCGGGCCCTCTCCAAGGGTGGGCCAGCTCGATACCCCCATTCCTTTGCCAGTGGTGCCTTATGTTTATGCTACCAAGGTCGTTGCAGAGCGGTGGATTGAGCTGGTTGACAAGCCTTGCCCCTAGAGATAGGCTGCGCAGGCGTCAGGGCCATCTGCTGCTCAGTTGTTAAAGGCCTAGCTACCTGTTATGGCTCGGAGGAGGCCAGTCGAGGGATGATAATGTAACGGTACGGTCGTTCGGATCCGGGTTTATTGGGTCTATGTGTGGTGCTCTTGACCAAGAGAAGGTCAATGGGCTCTGTTTGGGTTTTCTAAGCACAGAGTAAGCAGTGTGAGCTGGATATGTCAGCCCAATTGCACTGCTGGTTCACTGTTTGGAATCGCGGCAGAGGTAGGCGATGCGATTCTTAACGCATCGTACATGTCGGACGCGATTCCAAGAACCGCCTCTGTGACATGTGGCATGGGTTTCTATTTGGCGTCGGACAGAGGGGACGTGTTTAAGGAAGTTAAACACGGCGTCTGTCCCAGACGCAATTTGCAAAAGTGTGATAAAAGCTTTGTTTTGGCTAGACAGAGCAGAGGAGGCTCTGTCCGGCGTAGGGGAGGTTGCTGTGGCGCCTTCCATGGAGGTTTCCGGCGTGGGGGAGGTTGCTCGTGCGGTGCGGGAACCACGCGAGGATGGCGTTCGGAGCGTGGGCGTGCCGTCGACGAGGAGGCTTTGGGGCATTCTTCGGCGTCTTCTTCCAGTAGGGAGACTTCCTACCTTCGTTACCAGTTTTAAAGCATGCTTGGTTGGGGTTTAAGGTTGTGCATGCTTGGGTGGTTTGAATGAATGGAATTTTATATTGTTACATCTTTACTTTGATGTTTTATAAGTATATGTGTGGTGTTTCTCTCGTGGAGGAGGTGAGTTCGGCCTGTGAGTTGAACTCACAGTCTCTATTGAAATGCGGCCAGGATAGCCGATGCGTTCATGTGAACGCGTCGCGCTGAGCCGACGCGTTGCGAGTTTTGTCCATCATGTTAAGGCGGCGTTGGGGTCATGTCTGGTTGACCCGACGCGTTTATGTGGAGACGCGTTTGTGCTGTCGGACGTGACTATGTGTTGACCATTGGTTTAACCAGTTTCGGTCTAGTGGCGTCGTGTCAGGCCGACGCGACCTGGTCACGTCGCTAAGGCCTACCGTGATAGCATTTTGAATAGCATCTGGGAGGGCCGATGCAATCGGGTCGTGCGCTTGGCCCTGTCGCGATAAGGTTTGGAATGGCGTCTGGATAGGTTGACGCGATTTGAGAGGCGTCGCCTGTGTTTGACGCGGTTTGGTCTCCGAGGGGAATGCTGAGGGTTGGGCAGTGAAGGTTCTATGTAGACCTAGCCCGGGTTTGTTAATGTTACTTAAAGATTGTGGTAATGTTTAATGTGTTATGTAGTGTGAGTTGCCATGGAGGTTACGAGGTGACCAATGACAGTCGAGTTTATGTTCCGATGTCGGTATGCTTATGTGTTGTGTTAAGCATGTTAATGTAATAAAATAGGTGTTTAATGGTTAATGTGTATAAGTCTAATGTGTGGTCTCAGCGGTCATGTGATGACCCCGTTAATGAACGGTTGTGTGTAGGATGGCCTGAGGGTCACAGGCTGACCGATGATAAGTCATTCCTTACACTTGTGTACCGTAGGTTGTACATAAAGGTTATATAAGTATGTATATTGTGGTTTGTGTGCTTACCGAGTCTGGTGGTCCGGCGCCTATTCCGGAATACCTCTCTAGTCGGTTACCCTAGCACCGAGTAATTAGGGCTTGTCCCGGTATGGGAGTACCGTCGAGATTTGTGTCGTCTTCCTAGACACCCTCACTCCTGTGTTTGAGTTGTACGTCCGGCTAAGGGAAAGACGACAGGGGAAAACGACTTGTGTTTGTGGGTGTGCGGCCGTTTGTAGCGTGCTCGTGGTTGAGGGATGGACTCCAGTAGACGTACTGGTCCTCAGCTAGTCCTGTTCCAGTGCCTCACTTTAGGGTTCTCAGCCGGAGCCCCTAAAGGTGTCAGGCTTGGGTCTACGGGGTGTGTGACCTGCAGGTTGTGGTGGTTAGTTAGTCTCCACTGTTCTTGGCTTGTTGTTGTGGAGCGGCAGTTGGACCTTCCGTCCGTGACTGCGAGACTAAGAGGTAGTTCTTGTGCTTTGTTGTCTAGGTTGGATACTGGCATCATGAACCAGTAGTCCGTTCCCGTGTGGTAGCGTTGTTTCCATACCGACTCGTGTTTGGCCACTGGTTGTGGTTTGTGTGTGATTTTCTGGTTAAAGTTGTAACCATTGTGGTGTGCCTTGGAGGTGGCACGGTTCTGTGGTTTAGTGTTGTACCTCGTGGTAGCAGGTACATGTACCCCTCGTGGGTAGAATTGTGTTGTGGTAGTACGTGAGTCCCGACCTCAATTGGTGTTGAGGTGAGACTGTGCGTACTGTGGAGGTCTTGTGTTGTGACTCTCCACGTGTTGTGTGTTATTTATATTCGCACCGTGTACTTCTAGTTATGGTTTGGTATGTGAGTGTTGGCTGGTCGTTGCCAAACCCAATGCTTTGTGCGGCTGGTTTTCCTGTGAGACTGTAGCCTAGGCAGTGGTTTGCCGATGAGGCATATGGTCGAGGTGAGGGTGGACTAGCAATGTTAAGCTAGTCATGTGTTTCCCTTTACTTTCCGAGGACCGGGTTTAGCCGGTGTGTTTGTGATTTGTTGTGGTTTAACATGCTTGTGTGTACATGTTATACTTCGGTTGCCGGTGTTGCCAGTGAGACCCTTTGGGGTTGAGGTCTCTTCGTGTGGTTGTTGTTTCCTTGTGGGAGGTCCCTACTAAGCCAGTGACGTGTTGAGGCTCACTCCCTTACAGTCTTTGCAGGGTTTAGCTGATTCCGTGCGGCTCGAGGAGAAGTCGTGGCAGACTTGTACCACCAACAGTAGAGTAGTTGAGTCGTTTGAGCTTGTGCTTCCTCGAGGTATGTCCCAGGTAGTTGTACTCTTTTAATTGGACATGTAAAATTGTGATGAGATTTTTGTACATTGTGGTTTACAGTTATATACACTTGTACTTTCCTGTGTTATATATTGTACTTGTGGTCTTTTATATTCTTAGTGGACACGTGTTAGTGATATCCCTTGCGAGACTTTGGTCCGATCGTGGGAGGCGGATCTGGATATGGACCCTTATTGGGTATAAATATCCAGGGCCGTTACAGTTGGTATCCGAGTAAAGGTCCAGTTCGAATATGAAAAGACATTGTGATGATCAGATTTTCCCCATGTAATTTAAATTAATTAAATATCTATTTTGGTGATTAACAAAACTAAGTCAATGTGCATTTCTAACATATCTTCTATAAGATTTGAGCACAGGAAATCTAACAAAGAAAAACAACCTAATTTGGTAAGTATTCTTCATACCAGTATTTATAGTCCAAAGCATATAATTTTCTAAGTGCACATTGACTCTCTAGCTGTTATAACGATTTGCCTCTCATAACAATTCGCTAAGAGATCGCAACGATCTGCCTCTCATAACGATTCGCTAAGAGATCGCAACGATTTGTCTCTCATAACGATTCACTAAGAGATCACATCGACTTGGTTCATAACGATTTGATTGTCGCATCGATTTGATAAGTGAGAACAACAATTTGCTCTCACAACGATTTGATTGTCGCATCGATTTGATAAGTGAGAACAACGATTTGCTCTCACAACGATTTGGTCATCGCATCTATTTGATAAGTAAGAACAACGATTTACTCTCACAGCGATTTCGGTTTCACAACGACTCGTTAAGTTTCATAACGATTCATTAAGTTACACAACGACTTGGTCGCAGTAACGATTTGATACATTAAACAACGACTTGTTCACTATATCGACTCGATAAGTGAAACAACGATTTGCTCATAACGATTTGTTGATAGTATCATAATGATTTGTCTCTACAACGATTCAGTTATTAATGCATAACGATTTGTGTATACATCGACTTGTTTATGAACGTATAACGATTCACATGAACAACGACTCATCTTTACATCGATTTCATAAGTCATGATCATATCGATTTCATGGTTTATAACGACTTGATATTCAAACCTATTCTTAGATAGTTTGAAAAGTTAAAGTCTTCCCTTGCTTTTCTCTCACATCCATGCATTTATTATGACTGATCATATCACTGCACTGTATATAATCGATATCTTCTATTTCCATGCTTATACTGTAAACATCTTTTTAGAAGAACAAAATGGAACTTCTATTTTGATATAAAATCATTCTAACGTTGACTGACAACAAGAGACAGCCTAGCTGTCTACTGTTTTAGCATTTAATGCGTGCAGGTCTCTGACAGCGCACCTCAATACAACGTTGGACAATATGAAAGATAACAGACATCAAAGAAGATCCTCTCTCTTGTTGCGTGCATGGAAAGCTAAAGACTGTTGAATAAGAAGCTCTACAGTGACATGCAGTCTAACGTAAACAAAAGTTTAGAGATAACGAACACTTCAACGTTCAAATTTCAAATGGAAGTCATATATAGAAGACTGAAGCTCCAGAAAGAAAACATCCTTCACGACAATCTTTTACAAGCTTTTCTGCGAGCATCTGAAAGAGCGAAGCCTCACTCCTTTGATTGTCTAGCTCTTAGCTCTCTGCATTCATTGTGTTAGTCTTGAGAGCTTCTGTAAACTGAGAGTGTTCCTCATTGTAGAACTTTCCCTCTCAGTCATTGCTTCAGATCAAGCGTTGGTCCTTAAGCTTGATCTAGGGGCATATCGTCTCTTGAATACATTCCTGTGTTCTTTCCCTTTGCGTTGAAGGAAGACCTGGTGGGTTCCAGGGTGTTTGTTTCCCTTCGTGTAGAAGGAAGACCTGGTGGGATCCAGGGTCTTGTAATTCCTCTTCGGGTTGTGAAGAGAAGACCAGCTGCGGCTAGATGTGTAAGTGTCCTTGAGGGGGACTGTACCCTTGGGTAGTGAAATCATGAGTTGTTGCTCAGGGACTGGACGTAGGACTCCTGTGGAGAGGAGGTCCGAACTAGGATAAATTCCGTGTGTCGTGTGTTTGATTGCCTTGTGTTTACTTTCCTCTTTGTACTAACATTAACAGTCATCAAAGTGTGTTGTGTGATTGTTTTTCTAAATAGGTTTTAAAATGATCAAAATTTTAAGAATCCCATTCACCCCCCCCTCTGGGCTTGCTAGCTGGGCAACACATTGAAGGTACAAAGTCCCCATACATGGATTAATGTCCACTGCTGGTAGTAAGTCTGCGGTTTTACATGATTTAAAATGGTTTTCATGTAGTTTTTGTTATGTGAAATATGTGCTAGTCGTGCAGCCGTTGATAGTAGCAGGAGCAGATCTGGATAGGAAGAAATGCAGTTTATGAAAAGTGAAAGATTATGAAAAAGGTTGCGTGTAAACCCGACAGTTGTTAGAAATTGTAGAAAAATGGCAAGATTAGAGATAGAAATTCAGGGTGTTAAAGGCTAGTTAAGTCGATTAAGGAATCCACAGCCATGAAACCAGTGAGATTAGTGATTTTAGCTATGAAATTCAGGAAGAATGTTTTAGTGAGAAACAGAAATGGGTAGAGAAAGAGATAAAAGAAGATATGATAGAATAGCAGAGGAAACAGATGTATAATGAGGAATAGAGCAGTGTATAGTTGAAGACGAGTTAGTGTGCATTAATGGTTGAGAACCTTAGCAGAAGTGATCATTATGTTGAGATTTGTGCCAGTTGATATCAAGGAACAGTTTGGTGAATAGTGTGATTAGAGTAGTAAGGAAGAATTTGGGATAAATGTATAAAGTGGATCAGCCCCAGATGAGAAAATGATAGCAGAGGCATAAGAGTTGTGGTAGCTAGACTCAAGATGTGTGTGATTAGCAATGGTTGTATCTGCGAGTTCGGGAATAAAGAGTTGTTATGAATAGTGATGGTGTAAAGAAATTGAGATAATAGAGATTTATGGAAGAAAGATATCTGCGTGGCAGACGATAGTTTGTGGAGGTTTTGTAGAAGACTTATTGAAGACTGCAGAATTAGTAATGATTAGAAGTTGTGTTTGGTTATGGAATCAAGTAGAGAAGATTATGGAATTTGAAAGAGATATGTCAGAGTTTGGTTGGGGCAAAACATGAATGAAAAGAAGATTAGATGGTAATAAGAATTACAGTGAGAAAGATGTATTGAGGCTAGCCAGTTAGTAAAGTGTTTCAGAGGAATATATCGCGGTTGTAATATTGGCAGTTGGCAGTACAGATTAGTTGAGTATTATTGACCAGAGAAAGAAATAATATAGTGGATTAAGAAGCAGATATAATCGGATGGTTCAGGAAATGTTCAGCAAAGGCTTGCAAGCCAGTGCACAGAAAGAGATTTCATTAACAGAAGTGTACTTTGATAAAGGTATTCCTGAATTTGATTTGACAGTAAAAGCAGATTAGTTAAAGAGTATTTTGAAAGATTATGATTATGATATGATTAGTTGGCCAGGGAAGATGTTATTTAAAGCCAGGAAGATATATGAAGAGTAAGGTATGTCGGTAGCAGTGTGGTAGCATTCGAAAATGAAGTCTGTGACGCAACCAGAATTGAAATATAAAAGGAAGCAGATCAGAAATTTAGGTATTTTCTTCCAGTGTTAAAAGATTGAGCAAGATGAATTGAGGAATGAGTAAAATGAGAATTGAGTCTAGCTAGAAATAGAGTAATGGTGAAAGTGGACAGTAATTGAAAATAATGATGAGGGAAAAATTCGAGGAACATTTTTGCCGAATGTCCAGTGTGATCAGAGTGGCGCAGCGGAAGCAGGGAATACCATGTATTCCCAGATTATCCAAGATCTGCTTGATTGAAAGAAAAGTTTGAGATTTGTGCACAATTGAGCAAAGATGCAGTGGTTCTTGTTCAGATATGAGTTGAGGCAGTACGCGCAGAATGGCATAAAGAGGCAGGAAATTCAAAGATGGTAATTGATTCTTTGTGAGAAAGCTGGAAGTTGAGAATATGAATACAGGTGAAGCAGTATGTCAGTTGGCAGTGAAGAGCAGAGAAAGGAAAGGCACAAAGAAATTTGAGAACTTAAAGCATAGTTTAATATGGCAGAGCACCTAAGGGTGGCAATGTTAAGTGAAAGGTTTTGAGCAAGAGGAGCGGCCCAGAAATGAAATGGCACTGGAAAATTTGGGAATTGAAAGAGGTTATGACATGGTAAAGAATTACAGTGGAGCAGTGTTTAGTAAACAATTTAAGAAAGTAAAACGATCCAGAAAGAAATGGTGCAAGCACAACCAGAAAAAATGTGGAAGTAGGCTGAGTCCAAGGAGATAAAGCGCCAATAGCAAGGTGGAATTATCTGTGGTCAGAAAGTAAAGGAAGAATGGATCGTACCAATCGGGCAGAACAACTATGAAAGGAATTAAAGAGAAAGGAAAAGTAGAACGAGCACAGAAATAAGCAGATTGAAATGGTATGGAAGGTAAGTGCAAAGAAAATGTATCCTACTTGTTATGTTTATGGCTTTATTTCTTTTTAGGTGTTAGTTTGACTTGCCGTGGTTTTGCCCTGAATGTCGAGGACGACATTTCTTTTTAGGTGTTAGTAATGTAACGGTATGGTCGTTCGGATCCAGGTTTATCGGGTCTGTGTGTGGTGCTCTTGACCAAGAGAAGGTCAATGGGCTGTGTTTGGGTTTTCTGAGCACAGAGTGAGTAGTGTGGGCCAGATATGCTAGCCCAATTGCACTGCTAGTTTACTATTTGGAATCGCGACGGAGGTAGGCGACGCGATTCTTAGCGCGTCGTACATGCCGGACGCGATTCCAAGAACTGCCTCTGTGACACGTGGCACGGGTTTCTGTTTGGCGTCGGACAGAGGGGACGCGTTTAAGGAAGTTAAACACGGCGTCTGTCTTGGACGCGATTTGCAAAAGTGTGATAAAAGCTTCATTTCGGCCAGACAGAGCATGAGAGGCTCTGTCCGGCACAGGGGAGGTTGCTGTGGCGCCTTCCATAAAGGTTTCCGACAGTTTTGGCTTCGGATGACTCATGCGGCATGGGAACCACGCGAGGACGGCGTTCGGAGCGTGGGTGTGCCGTCGACAAGGAGGCTTTGGGGCATCCTTCGGCGTCTTCTTCCAGTAGGGAGACTTCCTACCTTCGTTACTAGTTTTAAAGCATGCTTGGTTTGGGTTTAAGGGTTGTGCATGCTTGGGTGGTTTGAGTGAATGGAATTTTATATTGTTACAACTTTACTTTGATGTTTTATAAGTATATGTGTGGTGTTTCTCCCGTGGAGGAGGTGGGTTTGGCCTGTGAGCTGAACTCACAGTCTCTGTTGAAATGCGGCCTGGACAGCCGACGCGTTCATGTGAACGCGTCGCGCTGAGCCGATGTGTTGCGAGTTTTGTCCATCATGTTAAGGCGGCGTTGGGGTCGTGTCTGGTTGACCCAACACATTTATGTGGAGACGCATCTGTGCTGTCAGATGCGACTATGTGTTGACCGTTGGTTTGACCGGTTTGGGTCTAGTGGCATCGTGTCAGGCCAACGCGACCTGGTTGCGTCGCTAAGGCCTGTCGCGACATCATTTTGAATAGCGTCTGGGAGGGCCGACGTGATCGGGTCGTGGCGCTTGGCCCTGTCGCGATAAGGTTTGGAATGGCGTCCGGACAGGTCGACGCGATTTGAGAGGCGTCGCCTGTGTTCGACGTGGTTTGGTCTCCGAGGGGAATACTGGGGGTTGGGCAGTGAAGGTCATGTGTAGACCTAGCCCGAGTTTGTTAATGTTATTTAAAGACTATGGTAATGTTTAATGTGTTATGTAGTGTGAGTTGCCATGGAGGTTACGAGGTGACCAATGACAGGCGAGTTTATGTTCCGATGTCGGTATGCTTATGTGTTGTGTTAAGCATGCTAATGTAATAAAATAGGTGTTTAATGGTTAATGTGTATAAGTATAATGTGTGGTCTCGGCGGTCATGTGATGACCCCGTTAATGAACGGTTGTGTGTAGGATGGCCTGAGGATCACAGACTGACCGATGATAAGCCATTCCTTACACTTGTGTACCGTGGGTTGTACATTAAGGTTATATAAGTATGCATATCGTGGTTTGTGTGCTTACCGAGTCTGGTGGTCCGGCGCCTATTCCAGAATACCTCTCTAGTCGGTTACCCTAACACCGGGTGCTTAGGGCTTGTTCCAGTACGAGAGTACCGTCGAGATTTGTGTCATCTTCCTAGACACCCTCACTCCTGTGTTTGAGTTGTACGTCTGGCTGAGGGAAAGACGACAGAGGACAACGGCTTGTGTTTGTGGGTGTGCGGCTGTTTGTAGCGCGCTCGTGGTTGAGGGACGGATTCCAGTAGATATACTGGTCCTCAGCTAGTCCTGTTCCAGTGCCTCACTTTAGGGTTCTCGGCCGGAGCCCCTAAAGGTGTCAGGCTTGGGTCTGCGGGGTGTGTGACCTGTAGGTTGTGGTGGTTAGTTAGTCTCTATTGTTCTTGGCTTGTTGTTGTGGAGCGGCAGTTGGACCTTCCGTCCGTGACTGCGAGACTAAGAGGTAGTTCTTGTGCTTTGTTGTCTGGGTTGGATACTGGCATCATGAACCAGTAGTCCGTTCTCGTGTGGTGGCGTCGTTTGCGTACTGACTTGTGTTTGGCCATTGGTTGTGGTTTGTATGTTATTCGCTGGTTAAAGTTGTAACTATTGTGGTGTGCCCTGGAGGTGGCATGGTTCTGTGGTTTAGTTTTGTACCTTGTGGTAGCAGGTACATGTACCCCTCGTGGGTAGAATTGTGTTGTGGTAGTACATAAGTCCCGACCTCAGCTGGTGTTGAGGTGAGACCGTGCGTACTATGGAGGTCTTGTGGTGTGACTCTCCACGTGTTGTGTGTTATTTATATTCGTACCGTGTACTTCTAGTTATGGTTTGGTATGTGGGTGTTGGCTGGTCGTTGCCAAACCCGATGCTTTGTGCGACTGGTTTTCCTGTGAGACTGTAGCCTAGGCAGTGGTTTGCCGGTGAGGCTTATGGTCGAGGTGAGGGCGGACTAGCGATGTTAAGCTAGTCATGTGTTTCCCTTTACTTTCCGAGGACCGGGTTTAGCCGGTGTGTTTGTGATTTGTTGTGGTTTAATATGCTTGTGTGTGCATGTTATACTTCGGTTGCTGGTGTTTCCAGTGAGACCCTTTGGGGTTGAGGTCTCTTCGTGTGGTTGTTGTTTCCTTGTGGGAGGTCCCTACTGAGCCAGTGATGTGTTGAGGCTCACTCCCTTACAGTCTTTGCAGGGTTTAGCCAGTTCTGTGCGGCTCGAGGAGGAGTCGTGGTAGACTTGTACCACCAACATTAGAGTAGTTGAGTCGTTTGAGCTTGTGCTCCCTCGGGGTATGCCCCAGGTAGCTGTACTCTTTTAATTGGACATGTAAAATTGTAATGGGACTTTTGTACATTGTGGTTTACAGTTATATACACTTGTACTTTCCTGTGTTATATACTGTACTTGTGATCTTTTATATTCTTACTGGACACGTGTTAGTGATATCCCTTGCGAGACTTCGGTCCGATCGCGGGAGTCGGATATGGATATTGACTCTTATTGGGTATAAATATCTAGGGCCGTTACAGATAATCTCCACGTCGTCCTTCTCTGCCCCTCTTGGAGAGCTGAGACACTGCTTTTTTGTCCCCTTGAAGCTTGAACCGCTTGATGGCGGCATCGATGAGGGAGACTTCTTCCTTGTCAGCCATTTCCCTGAATAAAACAAGAACATGTCATTTTTTGGGATAGTACAAGTCTGAAGTTACAAGGCTCATGCGTCGGCAAAGGTAGTGCACCTTGGCTGGAGTTGTTGATTAGTTGTAGAAGCTTCTCAGAAGGCTTGTACAAGTTGGGAACCTTCATCCCCTATAAAGATCAATATAGTTTCTAGGGAGCTTGGAAAGATTAATCTTTCACATTCACTATCGACCAAGAGTCGGCATTGAACAAAGAAGAAGCTCCTTTTCCATTTGTGGACTGAGGAGGTGATGTGTCGAAGGATTTGGTGATCGGCTCGAGCTATAAAGTAGAGCCAGTTTCCGAACGCCTTCACTGCGAAGCAGTAGAAGAAAAGACGTAGGGAGGGATCAACCTACGCTTGGGCACAGAGAGCCAAAAAGTCTACGGCTGGCCTCCCGGCGTTGGGGGCTAGCTGTGAAGGAGCCGCTTCCAAGTGGTTCAAGAGGAGGAGGATAAGGAAATTAGGAAGAGGATACTAAAACCCAGCTCAGATGGCCTCAACATAAATATAGAACCCAAGCTCCATCCAATATTGGGCTTAGGCAACAACAAGAATCACCAGTCAAACCCTAGGATTGAAAAGACCCAGTCAAGGGTTGAGACATCGACCTCCGAAGTGCATCGGCCACAGAGTCTGCTCGACTACACAAGCCTGATGTTTGGGCCGACGGCTTCGTAGGGGCATAAGACCCAACAATGATGTTAGGAACTTCGTCCCGCTTGTCATGAGCCTCTAGGGCAAGGCTTGGCACCTGAGCATTATAAGGGCACACCTTGATCGGACGGGCAGAAGAATTCACTACCAAGGATGATGATGAGTCAGAAGAAGAAGGAGCTAAAGATGATGAACCTTCTCAGAGTTGAGGGTTCGAAGATGAGGAGTCGATGACGACTTACCTTTGAAGGAAGCAAGCCTGAGAGGAGAGTCTGAGGCAAAAGCCGGAAGCTGAGGAGGTGATGAAGACTCGTATGTCAGCTGCTGAACTCGTGCACACGAAGGCGAAGCGCTCGTATGTGGCCTAGACCCCCCTATTTATTGGACTGGGGGACTGGGAAGATCCAGTGGCTGCAGCTCACCGCCTCGCCCCAAGGGCTCAAATGCTTCCACATGGTGTTATGTTGGCCCCCGACCACTACCCCAGATCGAGCTCGAGTGCAAGCCACGAGGCTGGTGATGATGACATGCTGATTTTAGAGTGATGATGCGATAGGCCGAGGAGCCGCCATCATTACTCCTGACATCATTAATGCTCGGTGTGGCTATGTGGCAGAGCTCATGTCAAGATGCGACCTCGTGTAGGGTACATGTAGTCGTGTGAGGAACCCCATATGATAAATGCAGCTTTACCTTACGTCGCCAGCATTCCGACGTGAACCTAGGGGGCCAATGACACAGGTGACTCCCGCATGCTCAAAGTCCAAGGCATTAGTCATGGCCCACATTTAGGATTAGTAAGGGTGACATGCCCATCTCGAGTTAAGGCCGAGGTGAGGAGGTCAGCCATGGATGGTGACAAGGCTCCTCTCGGGGATAAGACTCGAGGCAAATCAAACAGATGAGGCCCATCTTGAGGTCAAGGCCCGAGATAAGGGATTCGTTCAGTTCGACAAGGATCTATCGTAGTCAAGGCCCAAGAGAGGATGTTGAACATGACCACAGGCTCACCTTTGGCTATGCCCGAGGCAAGAAGGTTGGTTCCGACCTTCTTTGCACATGCAACCACCCACTTCCCAACCGCTGGAGAACACTTGGTACGACGACCGACCTTCTCTGCACACGCAACCACCCACTTCCCAACCGCTGGGGAACACTTGGTACGATGACATCAACTATCCCATACGAGGACATGATGCGCTTGGTAACTGGTGTGGCAACGTGGGCCGCCTGACACAACGATGGGGCACGTTGGGCAAGGAGGCGAAATGTGCTGGACACAACCAACACGGGCCATCTAGTACGGTAGCACGGTGCTACCTAATCGGCCCCAAGGGAATCCACATTGGTCCAAGGCCCTCTTTCATCAAACTGGAGGGCAATTAGGCCTCTATATATAGGGAAGGCACTCTGTTGGATAGAGATGGAGCTTTAGATGTCTTAGAGGGGGGTGAATAGGACTTCTTGCACTTTAAAAATTTATCTAAAAACAAGAGAACACTTGATAGTAGCATTAGTACTTGGTGTGGTGTGTGTGAAACAAGTGTAACTTGGCAGAATCAATCACACAAAGTTCACAAAGAATTTATCATGGTTCGGACCTCCTCTCAATCAGAACTCCCACGTCTAGTCCCCAAGCACAACTTGGGATTTTCCACTAACTACCAAGAACTCTTGGCCTTCTCTCCAATGAGAGGTATTACAACCACTTGCTCCCCAAAAAATCTTCCCTTAAATAAAAGGGGTAAACAACCACCTACAATCATAGGCCTTCCCTTCTACCAAAGGGGAACTACAGGGAACAAACCCCCTACTAGTTTCTACACTGAACAAAGTATAGACTGTATGCCTACTCAAGGGAATGAGTAAATACAGGAGATCAAAAAAGAGATATACAAATGGACTTGAATGTTCAGAGCTCTTTCTGACTCAAAGGTGGTCTGAAGAACAGATCTCAGACTTTTGAATCCTCCTCGAAGAAGACAAGAGAGAGACGAGGAAAACTTGAAGTCCACTGCTTGCAGAGATTACTTTCCCTCAGATTGTGTTTGTGGCTCTCTTGTTCATAGTTGGTTGTGTATATTTCTTTTCTTTTGTCTTATGATCTTCAAACTTCAGCTCCTTATAAGTTGAGGTGGCCGATGGAGCAGGACTCAGCGGCCGATCGACGACAGCGGTGTGGCGGCTGGCTGCGGCGGTGGAGGTCTCGGCGGCGGGGGGCGGCATCGGTTGTACAGGCAGTGAGTGAGTGAGAGAGAGAGAGAGAGAGAGAGAGAGAGAGAGAGAGAGAGAGAGAGAGAGAGAGAGAGAGAGAGAGAGAGAGAGAGAGAGAGAGAGAGAGAGAGAGAGAGAGAGAGAGAGTTTCGCGAGGGTGGCGGGAGGGGAAATGAGGGTTTGCCGATGGACTTATTTTCTTCAGAATGTCCATCAGAATGGCCGATAGATTTTTCGACGAAAATCATTCCGTCGGTATTGCCGACAGAAATTTTCGACGGATTATTATATATCCGCCAACATATCTGTCGGCATTACCGACGGAAATGTCTGTCGAAAATATCAGTCGGTAATGCCGCTTTTTCTTGTAGTGAATGGAACAATAGTACTTTCTATCTCCAACAAACTTCATAGTGCAACTAGCTCGATCTCTGTAAGAGAATCCACAAAGTATGAAGACTTATATAAGCCTTAATAACAAAGCCCCTAGTCCGCTAGAAGGAATATTGGACCAGAGAAGTTTCAAATTGTCAAGAAGGGCTCCCTATTTGTGCAATTGTATAAATGTGTCATATATCGAAAACTTGCCTAATCAAGCTTGCAATAATATAGTAGGTAAATCATGACAAAAGCATAAAGTAGCTAATAAAGCAAGTTTGAATTTTGAAAAGTCTAAACAAATCAAGAATAACAAGTTTGATAAGACAAGTACGTGAAGGTTAAAGCATGATGATCAATACGACATTAACATGACAATCAACATATAATTAAGCTTAAATTATCATTTTAATAACAAGTTAGAACATAAAGATAAGATCATTAATAATCACATGACAAGAAGAATAATCACAATGTTAAGATCATTAGAATAACATTTAAGTTTATTATCGCTTTTGACATGATATCAAACACTTTTAGGATATTGGACAGTCATGGTTAACGTTAAACATGACTTAATTAGGACTGTAAAGATGTCTAATGCACAGGGATTAATGAAAACTCAGGTTTTTATTTGACAATAAAATCATGTCAAATGCAGTGGTCGTCATTCACACGAACTTAAATAAATAAAAGAAATAGGGAGTCAAACATAGCGTTCAGTTAAGTGGATGCCCTTCAGGTGGAATTGATGGTTGGATGACATTCATCAAGAAATTGGCGTCTAGATTGGCTGGACGTCAATCCTATTCATGGCCAGAATCCTTTTGCAGAAATGTGATTTCGTGAAAACGCTCATACATCACAAATCTAATGTGTTTTAGCCTAAATTCTCAACACAAAACTTGTTTTGAATAGGTTGTAGAAGGTCTCTACATTTTTTCTTGGAATCAATTTGACGAGGGATGCGGAAATCGCAATTTTGTGAACAAGAATCCTAAAATCACAGTATGATCATAAAATGTTTAATATATGCAAACTAGGGCATAAAAATTGGGAAAAAGAAGCTTGGAAGAGTTCCAGACATGTAGAAGAATGTAAAGTCAAAGTTGAAAGGCATATGGTTGAGAGGTTTAAAATATATGATAGTTGGAACATAAACTCGGAGGAGCATGGAATAGGGATTTAGAGCCATAAATACATGCCATATGCACAATATAAATTGGGAAAACATGTCAATAATGTTTGTGACATGGAGAGGTACCTATGGACAAATTTAATTAAAGTTTGACTTGAGAAATCTACCTTTTAAATATTTCTTGCAAGGTTGATGAAGAACGACATTTTTTTGCCAAAGAACACCCAAGATTTTTGCCCTAGTACATCTCTTGCTCCAAGTCAACCCACCCACATCCATCAATGCTTAGAGAAGGTTGGGGGTGGCTATGGAGGGTCATATGATGTATTCATAAGGGTATGGTTTGCAAAAATGAATTAATGTTGCCAAATCTTGAGGGTAGGATTCCTACTCTAATTTATATTGCAAATTTTGACTGTTTACTCACTTTTCAATCCCAATTGGGATGGTATAAGAGAGAAAATTTGTGCTCCACATTTGGGCTTGGATTTAGGCTCATTTTATGGCCTAATTTACATAGGTTTGTGCTTAATTAATCCATGTTATTAATGGATATTGGGTTAATGTGAATTTTAAAGATTATTCTCACATGTTTGGCCTTCCATTGAGCCTAATAAATTTTATTGGACCTCATTATCAATTTTTTATTGATGGTTTATCAAGTTACATGCGATAATGACTTTTCAATATTATCATATTTAACGTCTTAAGATTTTGTTTAACATTTTGTTAACCTAATTATGCGTGATTTTATTGTAAATTTTCACGTATGATAAGATTTCCATTTAGTTGTATTTAAAAAAAATTCGGGTTGCTACAGTTAAAAGACTCCCCCACAAGTTGGAAAGTGTAAATCATGAACCAACTTGGAAATTAGGAAATCAAATTGGTCTTTCCCAAGTGACTTGTTTGAATGATGCAATCTGAGCTGAAGACCGGGCTATATTCTTTCTCGTACTGGATAAACTAGATTGGTGGCAAGGTGCAAGGCTACTTGATTAATTATCACAATGTTGTTGGTTGAGGGGAGATGCCAATATCCTGTAAGAGGCAGTTTAACCATTGTAATTCGTAGGTGACAGTAGCCATTGACCTGTATTTAGACTCTCCAGGGGATCTTGAAGCATGCAGTGTGTTGGTTCTTTGTTCTCCATGAAATGGGTATTGGTGCCCATGAACACAATGTACACTGTAATCGACCTCCTGGTGTTTGGGCAAGAGGCCTAATTATCTGCGTCAGCATAACTAGATAACGTGGTTGTTGTTGTGGCCGTTGTAGTATAGTCCTTTTGCTAGAGAGGATTTGAGATATGTAACACATCATCCCAATGAATGTTCGAGAGAGAGGACATGAATTGGCTGAGTAAATTAACTTCATGAGTTATGTTTGGGCGTGAGACAATGAGTTAGTTATAAGAGACACCCAACGACACTCCTGTAGGGAGTGGGATCTGGTAGGGGTGGCCATTGCCATGGAGCTTCTGTCCAAGTTCTAGTGGAGTGTTGGTAGGCTTAGCAGCTGGGAGACCTAGCTATGTCATCCAAAAGATCCAAGATGCATTTATGCTGGTTAATTTAGAAAGATGCCTGCAGGTGATTTTGATGCTACGGAAGTATTTGGTTTGTTGAGGTCCTTTAATTGAAATTGATGTCGCAGGGAATTGTTAAGGTAGGTGATCATCAAAGGGTTGTCGTACCCGTGAGTAGAATGTCGTCAGCGTAGGCAATGCAATTGTGATTAAGTTGCCATTTCTATGTTTAAACAAAGATTAGTCTACGTGTGACCGATGAAAGCTTACTACAAGGAGAGCAGTTATAAATTTTGCATACCATTTTTTTGAAGCTTTTGGAATTT
The DNA here is from genome assembly GCA_014218235.1 of Colocasia esculenta. Classification (NCBI taxonomy): domain Eukaryota; kingdom Viridiplantae; phylum Streptophyta; class Magnoliopsida; order Alismatales; family Araceae; genus Colocasia; species Colocasia esculenta. Next base: position 58,882,566 of record CM024757.1, on the reverse strand, counting down.
CAGCAATTTGCAGGCTCTATTCTCCCTATGTCGATGATGCCTTGGTGGCAGTTTCATGTATACTTCTTCTTGTAGATTTTTATTATTTCCATCCAATTGATGAAGAGGCCAAGCTTTGATGGAAGCAAGAGAAAGTAGGCATCTGATTAATGTTGTTAAGTTTGGCCACAGGAGCAAATGTTTCTGTATACGATCCAAGTTAAGTATACCCTTTCACTACTAGACATCCTTTGTGCCTGGCAATACTTTCATCATTATTATACTTTATTTTAAACACCCATCTGCAGCCTATTGTAGTTTTTCTAGGAGGTAGAGCGATAAGAATCCAAGTATGGCTCAATTCAAATGCGTGTAATTCTTCTTCCCTTACTTGTCGCCAGTGGGGAAATTTATAGGCTTCAGTATAAGTGACAGGTTCCTTTTGTCTGGTAATTGAGGATAACAAAACAAGATGTTTTAGGGATAATTTATTGTAGTGAAAGTAGTTGTGTAAAGGATAGCTTACCTCTTTGTCAGATGATGCAGAATTGGTGGAGGTGGTGAAGTCACACACATAATTTAATTAGGTGGGTATGCCTTTTAGTTTTCCTAGTGGGGTGTGTAGGAGGTGGTGATGGTTCTTCTGATGCTTTTTATGATGGTGAGGGCATGTGATGTTTGTGGGCAATGAGGTGTTGGGTGAATGTTCTGGTGAAGGCTTAATGATAGGGTAAGAGTAGAAAATCTTGTCATGGTAATTGTTAAGAGGAAAAGTACTTTCACAAAAGACTACATCCCTACTCGTGAAGTCAAAGTAGAGACATCCAAAGACTTTGAAGTGTAGTGTTTGTAAGATGGTGGCTAACCAAACACAAACAGTAGTTGGTAGGGTGTTAATAAGTTATGAAGATTAACGTTGGAGGGATGGCGATTGATTAAATAGACTGCAATTAATTAGATACAATCTCTCCAACATTTATTGGGTAAGTTAGATTGAAAACGAAGGGACCTAGCAACCTCAAGTATGTGGCGGTGTTTGCGATCTATAATGCCATTTTGTTGAGAGGTTGCAACACATATGTATGTTCACGGGTGGTACCATTCTGAGAGAGAAATGTCTGAAATATTGTGCCAAAAAATTATGTTCCATTGTCAATTTGGATTCATGAATTTCTTTGGAAAAGAAATGTCGGATGTGTGAAACAAATGAACAAAAGATGGAAAAAACTTGTGATTTGAAGCTGAGCATAAAGGTACAAGTAAAGTGACTATATATGATCATCAACAATAAAAAATTATTTTACACCATCACGAGTTTGCAGAGAATTAATATGGTCGCCATATGTCACAGTGAAGAAGATCGAATCAGGTTCTTTTGTTTCTAAAGTGCTTTGAGGAAAGGGAAGGTTGGAAAGAGGATAGGTGTAACACTTAAAACAATGTTGAGTCAATAAAGCGGGATATAACATAGATAAGGTGGTGTTGTTTCTCGATGGAGATATGCCCAAGCCATTGATGCCAAAGTTGAAAGGTGGGAGCTGACACAAGAAGTCGCAGAGCTTCAGCTCCGTGGAAAGGTACTGTAGCTGTCCGCCCTAGGACGTACGTTTCTTGTGGTGAAGGATCGGCGACTCCTCCATATCCGATTGGGAGGGGAGGGGGAACTTTCAAACAGGTAGATTCCCCCTCCCTTCTTCTCCGTTGGCAGGTTTGTACCTCTTTTTAAGTTGGGTTATTTTGGATCAAGAAGGGTCTCCCTCTTGACTTTTGTTCTTCGAGAAAGATTTGTTGCACTTATATGTTGCACTTTAAGTGTAATATGACTAGGCAACAAGTCCATGTGACATCTAACAATTAGATTGTCACTTTATCACTCTTCATGTGAGAGATGCCACGTGAACTATTGTCTAGTCATATTGCACTTAAAGTGCAATATGCAAGTGGAATAAGTATTTCTCTTTATTCTTCCCTTTGGGGAAGGAAATCTTCTCCGATCATTGGAGGACCTCGGCTTTAGGTGGTTCCAACATAGGTTAGTCTATCATCCCAAGTCGTCTTCTTTCATCTCTTCTTCCAACTCCATCTGTAGTATTTCAGAAAATTCATTAATTAAAAATTATAGATGAATTAAAATTTATCTATTAATAATTTAAAACTAGTTAAAAAGTACACATCATTATTGCATGTATGTAAAATCATATAAAAAAATTCGTAAAAAAATAATTATACCTTAAATAATATTCTCTAATGACCCATTAAGAAATTTAGGCATAAAAAAATCATTTAGACCAAGATTAAAAAATTTTACGACTTATTATCATAATTAAGGAATAAGTCGGAAAACTCATTATCATGTGGAGCAAAGTGAATTATAAACCAAAAAACATATGGGTAAATCTTAAATAATGTGTGTTGATAGTCCATTATGAGAATTAGACCAATAGACAATTTTGGCCCATGAATAAATTCTCTAATAAAGGGATAATTAAAACTCATTAAGTAAATTAAGTAATGAGTTTTTCTAAATGGTCCATACAGGAAGTAATGGGCCCAAAAGCTAAAGCCCATTGTTGGATGGGAGATATTTAAGCCTAAATTTGTACCATAAATATTAATAAATTGAAAAATATTAAGATAATGGCTATTTTAACTCACAATTATCTTAAAAAAATCCTAACCCTAATCTAACTCAATAGCAATAAAATATGGCTATCTGCTAATCTAAAAAGGAGATTTAGACAAGAGACAATTGTGATAAATAGTGGAGACTCATATTTAAATAAGTTTAAAATGACTTAATATTATGAAACTCCTAACTACATTATATCCTAATTAAAAAGGGTCAATTAAAGCATTAAAATGACTCATATATATCTAGAAAAGAGACCTAGACTTATCCTAATCCCTTAGCCATGAAATTAGATCTCTCCCCAAGCTAATCATGTGGATAAATGTTTGAAAAGGGGGAGATAAATATAAAAATTCGTAGTTAGAAGAGAGGGAAGAGTTGTAAGTAATAGGAGACTTTAAACATACAAATAACCCTCTAACTCGTACCTAGCAAGCTCTATTGACTCTCTGGAGTTTGGAGGATGAAGAAGGGAGGCTATTGGGCGTAGAGAGCAAGGAGAGGAAGGTTAGGAACAAGGGAACCTTCGTCTTCTTCACGTTTTGAAATCCTATGATTCAAAGCGCTCAAAGGTAGGCAATATCTCAAGCAAAAATAAATTAACTTTGTTCAGAGGTTGACCATTCTACCATCTTTAAAAGTTCCATGTTTTCCTCAATTATCATCATGTCATTCGTGAGTATTTCATGCTCAAAATTCGGTCATGAACATGTATCCGACTTGACTTGTTTACCCTAAATTCATGTCCATGCTTGATCTTGTATCATAAAACCTTTACTGTACAAGCTACTGGGTGTTAGGAATCCAATGACACCTTTTTCCCCAATTTTTACCATGTACCCTATCTAGATTTAATCGTTTTCCATCGCTGTGTCAAATTTTAAGTTCATCATGAAGAACCTATTAATAACATGTTTATACCTTGTCAGAAGTCAAATTACCTCTTACTATAAATACCCCCACAAGTCCACTTTTATTAAAATTAATTTCGTGATTTTTCATTATATATACGAATTTATATGCATTTTTGAATAGCCCTGTGTCAAGTCCATAGAGGACTGGACCGAATTCCAAAGTGAACTAGTTCACTTTTGGGGATCGGCCTGACTCTCTGAGAACGCGACGACTTGACCTGTCATGATTCTCAGAAGGTCACGACAGAGGGGCATGTCGCTACATGAACGCGACGGGCCGACATGTTGTGTTCTTCACACCCTGTATCGATTGGCCTAAATGCTTCAGACCCTTACATCGCGTTCTGGACTGCTTGCTCAAATCGCGACCGGTCACCCCATCACGATTACAGCAGTAATCGATTTGCCTGACCAAGTTCATGTTAACGCGACCGACCTTCCCATCGTGATTTGAAACACGACAGGTACCTCCGTCGCGTTTCTACTGTGCAAAACCAGTAACCCTAATTCCATGTAAATTTTATTAACCATGCCATTTAATCATTTTTTCATCCCTAAAATGTACTATTATGAACAATAACGACCTGTTAATGTATAATGGGTATTATTTACATGATTCCTATTAATTAAAAGTTGTGAGCACAACTATCTCTTACTATCATGATTCTCTTACACATGCACACACCATACATGAATCTTTGCCATGAAACCTTACCGAATTTACTCAATAATGTATCTAGTAATTAAGAGAAATCATTCATGTAAATTCCCTATTTTATTTTAAATAGACTTATCTTCGTTTTAATCGCTTGATTTGGATACGTTATCGCGTCCCCCTGCCTTCGAGCACTCAAGACATGATGGACAATTGTTTCTATACACACTTCTATCTTGGCTTGGATGACCTCTCCATTGGGTATACTCCTGACAGGACTAGGAACTCCTTGTCGAGGCCTCCGTAAGACTCCTTGGCTTTTGGCAGACGTCCATTGCCGACGAGCAGGTTGTACCATCAATACATATTTTACCCTTAGGGATCAACATGATCCAACGACCTTAGTTTGTTCTCTCTTACCTTGAGATCACGTCGGACCTCTAGCATGTGTTCGTAGCACGGCTATTGGGCGGTTGTGACTTCTACCGGACTGCTGGCACATGATTATGCTGTGCAACTGTTACTATCGTCTGTTTGTCGTTGGTTTACGAATATGACTTCGATCTCATCTACTATCCTATTTCTCTCATCTATTCACGTTCTCTCTATACCCTCATCTATTCATCAATTACTCTCATCTATTCCTGGTACTCTATTTGACCATCAAATGGATTATCTAAGATAACAAACATGATCTATGCCAGGCAACATTAATCTGGTCCTAGGAGGTGCGCCCGAAAGGCTATTAACTCGCGGAGGTTTAATGATCAAGGTGTTCGGCATGCATCCAATACAGGACTCTCAAGATTTAATCTAAGATAATCAATCAATCACAATACCATATTCTCTTGGTTGACAAGAAGATCAACCAATCGTTACATGCTATCGCAACTAGTTCACTTTTATGCAACGTTACACGCTATCTCGTTATATGACCAATCCTTTATCATGCTAGTTTTGAAATATTCTTTTGAATGGATTATCGTTCTCTTGCTATCATGTGCAATTACTCTCTTGACTATACTTAATCGTTCTCTTTAGTTATCCTTCTTTATAGGACATTAATCACTTAAAGCATGCCTGTTTACACAAGATAATAAGTCCTACTGAGTGTTATCGCTCACCCTGCGCTATTTTGTTATATGTGTTTCAGGTAAGTCGGATAATGACGTTACCCACACCAACAGGAATGGACTGGAGTCTTGAGCGACCTGGAATCATAGCAATGGAATGACCTTAGTATTATGGAGTCTAGTTAGATATTTGCTTAATTATCCTTTCCAATAATAATGTTATTGAGCCCTATGTTTTGGCTCATAATTAGTGGTTGTAATAGTTTAGGTGATTTATCAATAAATTAAGGAGTTTATTGCAATTATTGTTCATTAGCTGCTCTGATTTTTTTTGCGACTGTATACGCAATTTACGTTACCCCTCGATTTATTCCTCTGTTAAATTGATGGGGCGTGACATTTGGTATCAGAGCCTAGGATATCCTTATTAGGATATTTTAAGTCTAGGATGTTCTAGGTGAACTGCCATGACACGTGTCTAAATCAATCACCATATCTATGTGAGGATTGAATAGAACCATGGTTAAGATTTAAGTATATACATATATCAGCTTAATGTTACTATAGTATCCTAATGCCAACCCTATTCTTGAAGGAACTCTTAATGGATGCTGAACGTACGCCACTGCAAGACAAAATGAGGTCGATTCAAAAGCCAGTTCGGGCAAGTCGGAAGCCCACCCAAGTACTGGAAGAAGCCTTGAGGACGACCAAGAAGATTACAAAGATGACCAACAAGAATGGAAAAGGAAGACACTAACATGGCAAGAAGACAAATACACAAAAGAAACGTAGTAAGAATTTTTACAAGATCATCTGTCTTCCTTGTAATAAGCCGGGACATGTGGCCAAGGAATGTTGGCAAAGCGTTGGTGCATGTCTACATTGTGGCAATTTGGAGCATTAAATGCGAGACTGCCCTCTTCTAAAGGAATTGTAACACCCCAAAAATTTGGTAATTGGAAAATTAGAAATAAATTGAAAATGATAAATTCAATATTTGTGCAATAGCAAAAAAATGCACGTGTCATTATCATACATACAAAAACCCATTAGAAAATTTCATAAAAACCATAGTTCAACTCTAAATAATACTCGCTAATGACCCACAGAGAAATTCATGCAAAGGAAAATCGGATGGTCCAAGTTTAAGTTGTTTTACGACTGAGTGTCGTAATCAGGGAATAAGTCGGGAAATCATTATCACACATACCTAGAGGAGCCAGAAAATTAAATAAAAATCATAGATGGACTTCAAATAATATCCTCTAATGACCAATCACGAAATTTGGGTCAATAAAATTCATTTGGGGTATGTTGAAGAGTTAATGCGACTTGTTGTCGTAATAGGAAATAATTGGACAACCCATTATCAGGTGTATAAAATGAGATCATAAACTAAATGAGAAATTTATGGTGGACTCCAAACAATATGTGGGGATAGTCCCTAAAAGAAATCGGATCAATGGGCAACGTAAGACCCATGAACAAATTCAAGTATGAAATTAGTAAATAAATAACTTCCGTATTATCGGAATAATAGAACTTACGTACCACTATCGTACGTGAGAAAACACATCGGAAAATTTCGTAAAAATTATAAACCAACCCTAAATATTATCCCTAAGCGTTCCATGAAGGAATTCGTGCAACGGAAAATCTGATTGGCCGAGTATGTGTCACATGTGACCAAGTTACCTGAATTAGGAAACTAAGTCGGAAAATTGTTAACACGGAAAAATAACCCAACCATAAATTAAATAAACATGTTGGAGAGACTTACCACATTATGTATTAATAACCCATTAACAAGATTGGGCAAATGGAGCACATTTGGCCCAAGGATAAAAATTTGGGACAAGAAAATACCCAGAAATTCGTGTATGTAATTATGCAATAATTAGGGAGGGTAATTTAGGGTTAAAATAAGGGTGATTAGTCATGTAAGGTAAGCCAAAACCGGACCCAACCCTAAGAGGAGGTTTCCTAAACCTTTGCTACCTCCTTTGAGAGAGAGAATCCCAGATTTTGGAAAGTAGAAAGCAGAATTCGCAGCCCCTTTCCTAGTTCCATTGGGACATAAATTAGAACCCTAAAACTATAAGAACTCCTCACAAAATGTTTAGGGAAGGGTTAGCAATGAGTTGGGGTTGTGAGCAGCAAGTTTGGAGCGCTGGAGGTGTGGAGAACGGCTGGGGAAAACGTGGTCTTCCTCAACCTCACTCTGCATCAACCCAGAAATCTGCAGAGAGTTATTAGCATTCAAAGGTAGGTGTTCTCAGACCAAGATTAAAGAAAACCAACACCATCATGTAGTTCTTCGAGTCTAGGTTCATTTGCACTTGGTTTGACTAATTTTCATGGAGTATACATTGTGTATTCATAGTTGTCCCTAAGTCTTGCACAGTTAGGGCTTTTCCCATTCTTCTTATTATGCACGTGATTTGATGCCAAATTAGACTAAACTTCCTTCATGAAAGTTCTTCTACTTGTAGTCTCGATTATCGTTTATGTTGGACGTTTTGTCCAAACATCATTCATTAGAGAGTTATAGGCATGGTAAGAGAGTCACTGCATGATACTGCGATTTCGGGCTGCACTTAGCTTTATGTTCTTCATATATTCCTCAGGATTTGAGACCGAATTAGATCAAACCCCCAACATCAAGGTTCTTCTACTAGTTGTCCTCGTCATGTTTCGTGTTGAACATTTTGTCTAAATGTCATTCGTTAGAGAGTTATAAGAGGGATAAGTAAATCACTGCATGTGATGTGTTTTCGGGTTACCCTTGACCTATATGTTTTTCTGGGAAGGTCTCTAGTGTCGACACTACTTGATCTAGTGTCGACACACTGTCCCAAATTAGCCCAAAAGGTGTTCTGGGAAGGCCTCTAGTGTCGACACTGCCTGATCTAGTGTCGACACCCTGTACAGACCTGTTGACTGGGTTTTCTGGGAGCTGTCTCTAGTGTTGACACTACTTGACCAGTTCTGCATTATTCTGCCTTGTGTTTGAAGCATTGTGTCGACACCAGTAAGGGGTGTGTCGACACTACCCTTGCAAAAAAATTGCATATCTTGGGTCTGATCATTACATGATGTCTACTAGCATGTGCATGATGTTATATAGTATGCATGGACCTAAAAGAAATCAACCCATTGAAAAATGGTAATGATACGAATATGATTCTAATGTGTAATTGTGATTGTCCTTATGTTCATTGGATTATCTTGTGATCTTTCCTATTGCAATTGAAATGATAAGAATTTGTTGTAAATATGGGGATGAATACATGTTAGTATGGACTTGTTAGTGAAGTTAATATCATGATTTGCATATGAGTTTCAATAGTTACATGCTTTTCGGTGTTCCATTAATTATTTGTCCATATGCATACATGCTAGGAAAGATCCGTGACTCGTCACTTACACATTTGCATGAGTAGGCATACCCTTCTTGGGGAATTGGGAGCTCTCTGCCGGTTATTCTGAATTGGTAGACTAGCGACCTTTTCCTTAAGACCTCCGTAAGTCTCCGCTCTCTATGGATTTCCACATAGATGCCGAGCTGGCTGTACCATGAAGTACCCTGGAGATAGAAAGCACATGTCCAGCATACGATCTGTCTTTAGAAACGTCCTCATGTCAAGACATTAATGGATTATGAAACATGATACGTTGTTATACTGCCTTTTGTTCTCTTGAGCTATTTGTCATACCTTGACTCTATGAATGATCATGTTCCTTTTACTATGAGCTTGTCATTGAAACTCTGTGGCCATAATATGAATATGTTTGTTCGACACAACGTGGGACTTCGGTCCATTTGACCAATGCCTATGCAATAGGGGCCCTATCTGGTCCAGGGGAGGAGCGCCCCAACGTACTTATTAACCGCGAGAGTATGGACTCTTGGTGCTTGGCATAGTACAACGAACACACAAGATTGTGAAAATGTGCCTTTGTTTGATATGATATGTTTGATCTGATATGATATGATAAGATTTGATATGATACGTCTGATCATGTGAATGCATGATATCTGTTTGAATATGGCCAATCTCTTTTGATACGATTCTACTCTTGAAATATCTGTCCATTGTATATGCAACTCGACGTGTGATCTGAAATGATACCCGTTCTACTCTGCTATTCAATCTGTTAGTATTGCATGCATTGTCATCATATACATGTTCATATCTTGCCTAATTAAAATGTCAATCACGTATATTAGTGCCCGCACAATATTGAGATGTAAATCCTACTGAGCTAGTTCCTCACCCTATCATCCTGCCCTTTTCAGGTAGTGATGAGGAACCAGTGGAGTCCGATGGGGCCGCGCAAGAGTGATGAGCACCCGCTATATGAGGAGTTGACAGTTTAGAAATAGACATTTGCATAGTCGATGTATTAGAGAAACATTGTTATTTGAATAATGAACCCTTTTTAGTGAGTTCTTTCTATGTAAGGTTTTAACTAGTCGAATGAAATGGAATAAGGTATATTTTTGGTGACCATATTATAGTCTCAAATGTGTTCTTTTGTCGAATTGTGACTCTGCATTACTCAACTGTGATACGTCTATTTTTATCTTTCATGCCTCCCGATATTTATTCCGCTGCTAAATATCGGGGCGTGACAGTTGGTATCAGAGCCCTAAACTTTAGGGTCCAAGGGAACAGGAACATAGGATAAAACTAGATCACACGAGTCAAAATCTGTCGTACCTAATGTGAGCTTGGGTAGAACCATGGGAATAGAAGTCACATGTGATATATCTAGATGACTGACTTATATTAATATCTTGAAGGTACTTAATACCTTAATGGCTGCCCAACGAGCCTGGCTTCCCCTAAGTCCTAGGCAATTAGGAATGATAGGATAAGTGTCATTATAACCCTCAGCTTGTGTCAAGAACTTTGTACCTACCTGGTGAGATTGGGTAGAAACTTGGGCTTAGTCCAAAATTTTATTAATAACTAAATATTGTAAGTTACAAGGCATCAACAAGGAGTAAAGAAGACTGACCGTGTGATAGTTTGTTTTGAAGGAACTTAAATAAACAGTAATGGAGGATATACCTACACCATCTATGGACGGACAAAGAGCGGTCCAAAGATTAACCAAAGCACTACGACAAGTTGTTCAACTGTTAGAGGATGCCCTAATAATGGCTAAGGGAGATACAAATGGGAAGGAAAGGTCTATTGATGACAAAGAAGTTGGCGAAAACAATGAGAAAGAACAAATTACAACCACAGGAAGTTCCAAACCCATAGCTAGAGAAAAACGGCCCACCAACAGTAATAGATCGCACAAGAGAAAGAAGTGCAATAAGAAACTAGTCTACTCTCCTGCAAAAAGATGCCAACATTGCAATAGAATAAATCATCGGTCCGAGGAGTGCTGGAAATTTCAGAATAAATGTTTCCGTTGTGGTAGCTAAGACCACAAGGTTAAGGATTGCCCAATGGAGAAATTGAGCTCAGGAAAAATGGCAGCACAACCCAAAATAGGAGGTAAAGGAGAGGTATCATTTCTAACTCGTTTTTATTTGACCCTGAAGTGACAGCATCAATCAATCATTATGTCATGAGTAAATTCAGAATTTGATTCCCTGTAAGTCCAGCCCGTAAACACATGTGAATTTGGGGACCGAATTCTTTTAAGTGGGGGAGGATGTAACACCCCGAAAATTCGGTAATTAGAAAATTAGAAATAAATCGAAAATGATAAATTCAATATTTGTGCAATAGCAAAAAATGCACGTGTCATTATCATACATACAAAAACCCATTAGAAAATTTCATAAAACCATAGTTCAACTCTAAATAATACTCCCTAATGACCCACAGAGAAATTCATGCAAAGGAAAATCGGATGGTCCAAGTTTAAGGCGTTTTACGACTGAGTGTCGTAATCAGGGAATAAGTCGGGAAATCATTATCACACATACCTAGAGGAGCAGAAAATTAAATAAAAATCATAGATGGACTTCAAATAATATCCTCTAATGGCCAATAAAAAAATTGAGTCAATAAAATTCATTTGGGTATGTTTAAGAGTTAATGTGACTTGTTGTCGTAATTAGGAAATAAGTTGGACAACCCATTATCAGGTGTATAAAATGAGATCATAAACTAAATGAGAAATTTATGGTGGACTCCAAACAATATGTGGGGATAGTCCATAAAAGAAATCGGATCAATGGACAACGTAAGACCCATGAACAAATTCAAGTATGAAATTAGTAAATAAATAACTTCCGTATTATCGGAATAATAGAACTTACGTACCACTATCGTACGTGAGAAAACACATCGGAAAATTTCGTAAAAATTATAAACCAACCCTAAATATTATCCCTAAGCGTTCCACGAAGGAATTCGTGCAACGGAAAATCTGATTGGCCGAGTATGTGTCACATGTGACCAAGTTACCCGAATTAGGAAACTAAGTCGGAAAATTGTTAACACGGAAAAATAACCCAACCATAAATTAAATAAACATGTTGGAGAGACTTACAACATTATGTATTAATAACCCATTAACAAGATTGGGCCAATGGAGCACATTTGGCCCAAGGATAAAAATTGGGACAAGAAAATACCCAGAAATTCGTGTATGTAATTATGCAATAATTAGGGAGGGCAATTTAGGGTTAAAATAAGGGTGATTAGTCATGTAAGGTAAGCCAAAACCGGACCCAACCCTAAGAGGAGGTTTCCTAAACCTTTGCTACCTCCTTTGAGAGAGAATCCCAGATTTTGGAAAGTAGAAAGCAGAATTCGCAGCCCCTTTCCTAGTTCCATTGGGACATGAATTAGAACCCTAAAACCCTATATAAGAACTCCTCACAAAATGTTTAGGGAAGGGTTAGCAATGAGTTGGGGTCGTGAGCAGCAAGTTTGGAGCGCTGGAGGTGTGGAGAACGGCTGGGGAAAACGTGGTCTTCCTCAACCTCGCTCTGCATCAACCCAGAAATCTGCAGAGAGTTATTAGCATTCAAAGGTAGGTGTTCTCGGGCCAAGATTAAAGAAAACCAACACCATCATGTAGTTCTTCGAGTCTAGGTTCATTTGCACTTGGTTTGACTAATTTTCATGGAGTATACATTGTGTATTCGTAGTTGTCCCTAAGTCTCGCACAGTTAGGGCTTTTCCCATTCTTCTTATTATGCACGTGATTTGATGCCAATTAGACTAAACTTCCTTCATGAAAGTTCTTCTACTTGTAGTCTCGATCATCTTTATGTTGGACGTTTTGTCCAAAATCTTTCGTTAGAGAGTTATAAGCATGGTAAGAGAGTCACTGCATGATACTGCGATTTCGGGCTGCACTTAGCTTTATGTTCTTCATATATTTCTCAGGATTTGAGACCGAATTAGATCAAACCCCCAACATCAAAGTTCTTCTACTAGTTGTCCTCGTCATATTTCGTGTTGAACATTTTGTCTAAATGTCATTCGTTAGAGAGTTATAAGAGGGGTAAGTAAATCACTGCATGAGATGTGTTTTCGGGTTACCCTTGACCTATATGTTTTTCTGGGAAGGCCTCTAGTGTCGACACTACTTGATCTAGTGTCGACACACTGTCCCAAATTAGCCCAAAAGGTGTTCTGGGAAGGCCTCTAGTGTCGACACTACTTGATCTAGTGTCGACACCTGTACAGACCTGTTGACTGGGTTTTCTGGGAGCTGTCTCTAGTGTCGACACTACTTGACCAGTTCTGCATTATTTTGCCTTGTGTTTGAAGCATTGTGTCGACACCAGTAAGGGGTGTGTCGACACTACCCTTGCAAAAAAATTGCATATCTTGGGTCTGATCATTACATGATGTCTACTAGCATGTGCATGATGTTATATAGTATGCATGGACCTAAAAGAAATCAACCCATTGAAAAATGGTAATGATACGAATATGATTCTAATGTGTAATTGTGATTGTCCTTATGTTCATTGGATTATCTTGTGATCTTCCTATTGTCAATTGAAATGATAAGAATTTGTTGTGAATATGGGGATGAATACATGTTAGTATGGACTTGTTAGTGAAGTTAATATCATGATTTGCATATGAGTTTCAATAGTTACATGCTTTTCGGTGTTCCATTAATTATTTGTCCATATGCATACATGCTAGGAAAGATCCGTGACTCGTCACTTACACATTTGCACGAGTAGGCACACCCTTCTTGGGGAATTGGGAGCTCTCTGCCGGTTATTCTGAATTGGTAGACTAGCGACCTTTTCCTTAAGACCTCCGTAAGTCTCCGCTCCTATGGATTTCCACATAGATGCCGAGCTGGCTGTACCATGAAGTACCCTGGAGATAGAAAGCACATGTCCTGCATACGATCTGTCTTTAGAAACATCCTCATGTCAAGACATTAATGGATTATGAAACATGATACGTCGTTATACTGCCTTTTGTTCTCTTGAGCTATTTGTCATACCTTGACTCTATGAATGATCATGTTCCTTTTACTATGAGCTTGTCATTGAAACTCTGTGGCCATAATATGAATATGTTTGTTCGGCACAACGTGGGACTTCGGTCCATTTGACCAATGCCTGTGCAATAGGGGCCCTGTCTGGTCCTGGGGAGGAGCGCCCCAACGTACTTATTAACCGCGGGAGTATGGACTCTTGGTGCTTGGCATAGCACAACGAACACACAAGATTGTGAAAATGTGCCTTTGTTTGATATGATATGTTTGATCTGATATGATATGATAAGATTTGATATGATACGTCTGATCATGTGAACGCATGATATCTGTTTGAATATGGCCAATCTCTTTTGATACGATTCTACTCTTGAAATATCTGTCCATTGTATATGCAACTCGACATGTGATCTGAAATGATACCCGTTCTACTCTGCTATTCAATCTGTTAGTATTGCATGCATTGTCATCATATACATGTTCATATCTTGCCTAATTAAAATGTTAATCACGTATATTAGTGCCCGCACAATATTGAGATGTAAATCCTACTGAGCTAGTTCGCTCACCCTATCATCCTGCCCTTTTCAGGTAGTGATGAGGAACCAGTGGAGTCCGATGGGGCCGGGCAAGAGTGATGAGCACCCGCTATATGAGGAGTTGACAGTTTAGAAATAGACATTTGATAGTCGATGTATTAGAGAAACATTGTTATTTGAATAATGAACCCTTTTTAGTGAGTTCTTTCTATGTAAGGTTTTAACTAGTGGAATGAAATGGAATAAGGTATATTTTTGGTGACCATATTATAGTCTCAAATGTGTTCTTTTGTCGAATTGTGACTCTGCATTACTCAACTGTGATACGTCTATTTGTATCGTTCACGCCTCCCGATATTTATTCCGCTGCTAAATATCGGGGCGTGACAGTTGGTATCAGAGCCCTAAACTTTAGGGTCCAAGGGAATAGGAACATAGGATGAAACTAGATCACACGAGTCAAAATCTGTCGTACCTAATGTGAGCTTGGGTAGAACCATGGGAATAGAAGTCACATGTGATATATTAGATGACTGACTTATATTAATATCTTGAAGGTACTTAATACCTTAATGGCTGCCGAACGAGCCTGGCTTCCCCTAAGTCCTAGGCAATTAGGAATGATAGGATAAGTGTCATTATAACCCTCAGCTTGTGTCAAGAACTTTGTACCTACCTGGTGAGATTGGGTAGAAACTTGGGCTTAGTCCAAAATTTTATTAATAACTAAATATTGTAAGTTACAAGGCATCAACAAGGAGTAAAGAAGACTGACCGTGTGATAGTTTGTTTTGAAGGAACTTAAATAAACAGCAATGGAGGATATACCTACACCATCTATGGACGGACAAAGATCGGTCCAAAGATTAACCAAAGCACTACGACAAGCTGCTCAACTGTTAGAGGATGCCCTAATAATGGCTAAGGGAGATACAAATGGGAAGGAAAGGTCTATTGATGACAAAGGAGTTGGCGAAAACAATGAGAAAGAACAAATTACAACCACAGGAAGCTCCAAACCTATAGCTAGAGAGAAACGGCCCACCAACAGTAATAGATCGCACAAGAGAAAGAAGTGCAATAAGAAACTAGTCTACGCTCCTGCAAAAGATGCCAGCATTGCAATAGAATAAATCATCGGTCCGAGGAGTGCTGGAAATTTCAGAACAAATGTTTCCGTTGTGGTAGCCAAGACCACAAGGTTAAGGATTGCCCAATGGAGAAATTGAGCTCAGGAAAAATGGCAGCACAACCCAAAATAGGAGGTAAAGGAGAGGTATCATTTCTAACTCGTTTTTATTTGACCCTGAAGTGACATCATCAATCAATCATTATGTCATGAGTAAATTCACAATTTGATTCCCTGTAAGTCCAGCCCGTAAACACATGTGAATTTGGGGACCAAATTCTTTTAAGTGGGGGAGGATGTAACACCCCGAAAATTCGGTAATTGAAAATTAGAAATAAATCGAAAACGATAAATTCAATATTTGTGCAATAGCAAAAAAATGCACGTGTCATTATCATACATACAAAAACCCATTAGAAAATTTCATAAAACCATAGTTCAACTCTAAATAATACTCCCTAATGACCCACAGAGAAATTCATGCAAAGGAAAATCGGATGGTCCAAGTTTAAGGCGTTTTACGACTGAGTGTCGTAATCAGGGAATAAGTCGGAAATCATTATCACACATACCTAGAGGAGCCAGAAAATTAAATAAAAATCATAGATGGACTTCAAATAATATCCTCTAATGACCAATAAAAAATTGGGTCAATAAAATTCATTTGGGTATGTTTAAGAGTTAATGTGACTTGTTGTCGTAATTAGGAAATAAGTTGGACAACCCATTATCAGGTGTATAAAATGAGATCATAAACTAAATGAGAAATTTATGGTGGACTCCAAACAATATGTGGGGATAGTCCCTAAAAGAAATCGGATCAATGGACAACGTAAGACCCATGAACAAATTCAAGTATGAAATTAGTAAATAAATAACTTCCGTATTATCGGAATAATAGAACTTACGTACCACTATCGTACGTGAGAAAACACATCGGAAAATTTCGTAAAAATTATAAACCAACCCTAAATATTATCCCTAAGCGTTCCACGAAGGAATTCGTGCAACGGAAAATCTGATTGGCCGAGTATGTGTCACATGTGACCAAGTTACCCGAATTAGGAAACTAAGTCGGAAAATTGTTAACACGGAAAAATAACCCAACCATAAATTAAATAAACATGTTGGAGAGACTTACAACATTATGTATTAATAACCCATTAACAAGATTGGGCCAATGGAGCACATTTGGCCCAAGGATAAAAATTGGGACAAGAAAATACCCAGATATTCGTGTATGTAATTATGCAATAATTAGGGAGGGCAATTTAGGGTTAAAATTAGGGTAATTAGTCATGTAAGGTAAGCCAAAACCGGACCCAACCCTAAGAGGAGGTTTCCTAAACCTTTGCTACCTCCTTTGAGAGAGAGAATCCCAGATTTTGGAAAGTAGAAAGTAGAATTCGCAGCCCCTTTCCTAGTTCCATTGGGACATGAATTAGAACCCTAAAACTATAAGAACTCCTCACAAAATGTTTAGGGAAGGGTTAGCAACGAGTTGGGGTCGTGAGCAGCAAGTTTGGAGCGCTGGAGGCGTGGAGAATGGCAGGGGAAAACGTGGTCTTCCTCAACCTCGCTCTGCATCAACCCAGAAATCTGCAGAGAGTTATTAGCATTCAAAGGTAGGTGTTCTCAGGCCAAGATTAAAGAAAACCAACACCATCATGTAGTTCTTCGAGTCTAGGTTCATTTGCACTTGGTTTGACTAATTTTCATGGAGTATACATTGTGTATTCGTAGTTGTCCCTAAGTCTCGCACAGTTAGGGCTTTTCCCATTCTTCTTATTATGCACGTGATTTGATGCCAAATTAGACTAAACTTCCTTCATGAAAGTTCTTCTACTTGTAGTCACGATCATCTTTTATGTTGGACGTTTTGTCCAAAATCTTTCATTAGAGAGTTATAGGCATGGTAAGAGAGTCACTGCATGATACTGCGATTTCGGGCTGCACTTAGCTTTATGTTCTTCATATATTCTCAGGATTTGAGACCGAATTAGATCAAACCCCCAACATCAAGTTCTTCTACTAGTTGTCCTCGTCATATTTCGTGTTGAACATTTTGTCTAAATGTCATTCGTTAGAGAGTTATAAGAGGGATAAGTAAATCACTGCATGAGATGTGTTTTCGGGTTACCCTTGACCTATATGTTTTCTGGGAAGGCTCTAGTGTCGACACTACTTGATCTAGTGTCGACACACTGTCCCAAATTAGCCCAAAAGGTGTTCTGGGAAGGCCTCTAGTGTCGACACTACCTGATCTAGTGTCGACACCCTGTACAGACCTGTTGACTGGGTTTTCTGGGAGCTGTCTCTAGTGTCGACACTACTTGACCAGTTCTGCATTATTTTGCCTTGTGTTTGAAGCATTGTGTCGACACCAGTAAGGGTGTGTCGACACTACCCTTGCAAAAAAATTGCATATCTTGGGTCTGATCATTACATGATGTCTACTAGCATGTGCATGATGTTATATAGTATGCATGGACCTAAAAGAAATCAACCCATTGAAAAATGGTAATGATACGAATATGATTCTAATGTGTAATTGTGATTGTCCTTATGTTCATTGGATTATCTTGTGATCTTTCCTATTGTCAATTGAAATGATAAGAATTTGTTGTGAATATGGGGATGAATACATGTTAGTATGGACTTGTTAGTGAAGTTAATATCATGATTTGCATATGAGTTTCAATAGTTACATGCTTTTCGGTGTTCCATTAATTATTTGTCCATATGCATACATGCTAGGAAAGATCCGTGACTCGTCACTTACACATTTGCACGAGTAGGCACACCCTTCTTGGGGAATTGGGAGCTCTCTGCCGGTTATTCTGAATTGGTAGACTAGCGACCTTTTCCTTAAGACCTCCGTAAGTCTCCGCTCTCTATGGATTTCCACATAGATGCCGAGCTGGCTGTACCATGAAGTACCCTGGAGATAGAAAGCACATGTCCTGCATACGATCTGTCTTTAGAAACATCCTCATGTCAAGACATTAATGGATTATGAAACATGATACGTCGTTATACTGCCTTTTGTTCTCTTGAGCTATTTGTCATACCTTGACTCTATGAATGATCATGTTCCTTTTACTATGAGCTTGTCATTGAAACTCTGTGGCCATAATATGAATATGTTTGTTCGGCACAACGTGGGACTTCGGTCCATTTGACCAATGCCTGTGCAATAGGGGCCCTGTCTGGTCCAGGGGAGGAGCGCCCCAACGTACTTATTAACCGCGAGAGTATGGACTCTTGGTGCTTGGCATAGCACAACGAACACACAAGATTGTGAAAATGTGCCTTTGTTTGATATGATATGTTTGATCTGATATGATATGATAAGATTTGATATGATACGTCTGATCATGTGAATGCATGATATCTGTTTGAATATGGCCAATCTCTTTTGATACGATTCTACTCTTGAAATATCTGTCCATTGTATATGCAACTCGACGTGTGATCTGAAATGATACCCGTTCTACTCTGCTATTCAATCTGTTAGTATTGCATGCATTGTCATCATATACATGTTCATATCTTGCCTAATTAAAATGTCAATCACGTATATTAGTGCCCGCACAATATTGAGATGTAAATCCTACTGAGCTAGTTCCCTCACCCTATCATCCTGCCCTTTTCAGGTAGTGATGAGGAACCAGTGGAGTCCGATGGGGCCGGGCAAGAGTGATGAGCACCCGCTATATGAGGAGTTGACAGTTTAGAAATAGACATTTGCATAGTCGATGTATTAGAGAAACATTGTTATTTGAATAATGAACCCTTTTAGTGAGTTCTTTCTATGTAAGGTTTTAACTAGTCGAATGAAATGGAATAAGGTATATTTTTGGTGACCATATTATAGTCTCAAATGTGTTCTTTTGTCGAATTGTGACTCTGCATTACTCAACTGTGATACGTCTATTTATCGTTCATGCCTCCCGATATTTATTCCGCTGCTAAATATCGGGGCGTGACAGTTGGTATCAGAGCCCTAAACTTTAGGGTCCAAGGGAACAGGAACATAGGATAAAACTAGATCACACGAGTCAAAATCTGTCGTACCTAATGTGAGCTTGGGTAGAACCATGGGAATAGAAGTCACATGTGATATATCTAGATGACTGACTTATATTAATATCTTGAAGGTACTTAATACCTTAATGGCTGCCCAACGAGCCTGGCTTCCCCTAAGTCCTAGGCAATTAGGAATGATAGGATAAGTGTCATTATAACCCTCAGCTTGTGTCAAGAACTTTGTACCTACCTGATGAGATTGGGTAGAAACTTGGGCTTAGTCCAAAATTTTATTAATAACTAAATATTGTAAGTTACAAGGCATCAACAAGGAGTAAAGAAGACTGACCGTGTGATAGTTTGTTTTGAAGGAACTTAAATAAACAGTAATGGAGGATATACCTACACCATCTATGGACGGACAAAGAGCGGTCCAAAGATTAACCAAAGCACTACGACAAGCTGTTCAACTGTTAGAGGATGCCCTAATAATGGCTAAGGGAGATACAAATGGGAAGGAAAGGTCTATTGATGACAAAGAAGTTGGCGAAAACAATGAGAAAGAACAAATTACAACCACAGGAAGTTCCAAACCCATAGCTAGAGAAAACGGCCCACCAACAGTAATAGATCGCACAAGAGAAAGAAGTGCAATAAGAAACTAGTCTACTCTCCTGCAAAAAGATGCCAACATTGCAATAGAATAAATCATCGGTCCGAGGAGTGCTGGAAATTTCAGAATAAATGTTTCCGTTGTGGTAGCTAAGACCACAAGGTTAAGGATTGCCCAATGGAGAAATTGAGCTCAGGAAAAATGGCAGCACAACCCAAAATAGGAGGTAAAGGAGAGGTATCATTTTTAACTCGTTTTTATTTGACCCTGAAGTGACAGCATCAATCAATCATTATGTCATGAGTAAATTCAGAATTTGATTCCCTGTAAGTCCAGCCCGTAAACACATGTGAATTTGGGGACCTAATTCTTTTAAGTGGGGGAGGATGTAACACCCCGAAAATTCGGTAATTAGAAAATTAGAAATAAATTGAAAATGATAAATTCAATATTTGTGCAATAGCAAAAAAATGCACGTGTCATTATCATACATACAAAAACCCATTAGAAAATTTAATAAAACCATAGTTCAAGTCTAAATAATACTCCCTAATGACCCACAGAGAAATTCATGCAAAGGAAAATCGGATGGTCCAAGTTTAAGGCGTTTTACGACTGAGTGTCGTAATCAGGGAATAAGTCGGGAAATCATTATCACACATACCTAGAGGAGCCAGAAAATTAAATAAAAATCATAGATGGACTTCAAATAATATCCTCTAATGGCCAATAAAAAAATTGAGTCAATAAAATTCATTTGCGGTATGTTTAAGAGTTAATGTGACTTGTTGTTGTAATTAGGAAATAAGTTGGACAACCCATTATCAGGTGTATAAAATGAGATCATAAACTAAATGAGAAATTTATGGTGGACTCCAAACAATATGTGGGGATAGTCCCTAAAAGAAATCGGATCAATGGACAACGTAAGACCCATGAACAAATTCAAGTATGAAATTAGTAAATAAATAACTTCCGTATTATCGGAATAATAGAACTTACGTACCACTATCGTACGTGAGAAAACACATCGGAAAATTTCGTAAAAATTATAAACCAACCCTAAATATTATCCCTAAGCGTTCCATGAAGGAATTCGTGCAACGGAAAATCTGATTGGCCGAGTATGTGTCGCATGTGACCAAGTTACCCGAATTAGGAAACTAAGTCGGAAAATTGTTAACACGGAAAAATAACCCAACCATAA
Organism: Colocasia esculenta; assembly: GCA_014218235.1. Taxonomy (NCBI): domain Eukaryota; kingdom Viridiplantae; phylum Streptophyta; class Magnoliopsida; order Alismatales; family Araceae; genus Colocasia; species Colocasia esculenta. The sequence goes on along the minus strand of CM024757.1, from coordinate 58,861,348 downwards.
ATTAAATAAACATGTTGGAGAGACTTACCACATTATGTATTAATAACCCATTAACAAGATTGGGCCAATGGTGCACATTTGGCCCAAGGATAAAAATTTGGGACAAGAAAATACCCAGAAATTCGTGTATGTAATTATGCAATAATTAGGGAGGGCAATTTAGGGTTAAAATAAGGGTGATTAGTTATGTAAGGTAAGCCAAAACCGGACCCAACCCTAAGAGGAGGTTTCCTAAACCTTTGCTACCTCCTTTGAGAGAGAGAATCCCAGATTTTGGAAAGTAGAAAGCAGAATTCGCAGCCCCTTTCCTAGTTCCATTGGGACATGAATTAGAACCCTAAAATTATAAGAACTCCTCGCAAAACGTTTAGGGAAGGGTTAGCAATGAGTTGGGGTTGTGAGCAGCAAGTTTGGAGCACTAGAGGTGTGGAGAACGGCTGGGAAAAACGTGATCTTCCTCAACCTCGCTCTGCATCAACCCATAAATCTGTAGAGAGTTATTAGCATTCAACGGTAGGTGTTCTCGGGCCAAGATTAAAGAAAACCAACACCATCATGTAGTTCTTCGAGTCTAAGTTCATTTGCACTTGGTTTGACTAATTTTCATTGAGTATACATTGTGTATTCGTAGTTGTCCCTAAGTCTCGCACAGTTAAAGCTTTTCCCGTTCTTCTTATTATGCACGTGATTTGATGCCGAATTAGACTAAACTTCCTTCATGGAAGTTATTTTACTTGTAGTCACGATCATCTTTTATGTTGGATGTTTTATCCAAAAGTCATTCGTTAGAGAGTTATAAGAGGGATAATTAAATCACTGCATGAGATGTGTTTTCGGGTTACCCTTGACCTATATGTTTTTCTGGGAAGGTCTCTAGTGTCGACACTACCTGATCTAGTGTCGACATACTGTCCAAAATTAGCCCAAAAGGTGTTCTGGGAAGGCTTCTAGTGTCGACACTACCTGATCTAGTGTCGACACATTGTCCCAAATTAGCCCAAAAGGTGTTCTGGGAAGGCCTCTAGTGTCGACACTGCATGATCTAGTGTCGACACCCTGTACAGACCTGTTGACTGGGTTTTCTGGGAGCTGTCTCTAGTGTCGACACTACTTGATCTAGTGTCGACACTACTTGACCAGTTCTGCATTATTCTGCCTTGTGTTTGAAGCATTGTGTCGACACCAGTAAGGGGTGTGTCGACACTACCCTTGCAAAAAAAATTGCATATCTTGGGTCTGATCATTACATGATGTCTACCAGCATGTGTATGATGTTATATAGTATGCATGGACCTAAAAGAAATCAACCCATTGAAAAATGGTAATGATACGAATATGATTCTAATGTGTAATTGTGATTGTCCTTATGTTCATTGGATTATCTTGTGATATTTCCTATTGTCAATTGAAATGATAAGAATTTGTTGTGAATATGGGGATGAATACATGTTAGTATGGACTTGTTAGTGAAGTTAATATCATGATTTGCATATGAGTTTCAATAGTTACATGCTTTCTGGTGTTCCATTAATTATTTGTCCATATGCATACATGCTTGGAAAGATTCGTGACTCGTCACTTACACATTTGCACGAGTAGGCACATCCTTCTTGGGGAATTGGGAACTCTCTGCCGGTTATTCTGAATTGGTAGACTAGCGACCTTTTCCTTAAGATCTCCGTATGTCTCCGCTCTCTATGGATTTCCACATAGATGCCGAGCTGGCTACCATGAAGTACCCTGGAGATAGAAAGCACATATCCTGCATATGATCTGTCTTTAGAAACGTCCTCATGTCAAGACATTAATGGATTATGAAACATGATACGTCGTTATACTGAATTTTGTTCTCTTGAGCTATTTGTCATACCTTGACTCTATGAATGATCATGTTCCTTTTACTATGAGCTTGTCATTGAAACTCTGTGGCCATAATATGAATATGTTTGTTCGGCACAACGTGGGACTTCGGTCTATTTGACCAATGCCTGTGCAATAGGGGCCCTATCTGGTCCTGGGGAGGAGAGCCCCAACGTACTTATTAACCGCGGGAGTATGGACTCTTGCTGCTTGACATAGCACAACGAACACGCAAGATTGTGAAAATGTGCCTTTGTTTGATTTGATAAGTTTGATCTGATATGATATGATAAGATTTGATTTGATACGCCTGATCATGTGAACGCATGATATCTGTTTGAATATGGCCAATCTCTTTTGATACGATTCTACTCTTGTAATATCTATCCATTGTATTTGCAACTCGACGTGTGATCTGAAATGATACCCGTTCTACTCTGCTATTAAATCTGTTAGTATTGCATGCATTGTCATCATATACATGTTCATATCTTGCCTAATTAAAATGTTAATCACGTATATTATGTTGGGTTGAGTGTGAAAACAAGTCATTTCCCCTCATATTTTGATGATGACAAGTTGTGATTTTAAGGCATAAAAATTGGAACATGTGAAATACATCACCTGAATTACCAATATTCAAAAAGCATGTTTCCAAGCACATTTATCATTTATATTCATGATAATACATTTAACTAATGATTTATGTGTTATTTTCTCAGGGAGAAATATTTTCCTGCAAAGATAGTGTCGACACAACCATCAATGGTGTTGACACAATGGCTCAGAGCAAAGACAGAAATGTGAAGAAAAGATCAACTAGTGTCGACACTAGTCCAGGGCAGGTCGACACTAGAGACAGATCCCAGAGAAATATGTTAATAGGCTTCCATCTCAGGTCGACACTAAATCAGATAGTGTAGACACTAGAGAGCCTTCCCAGAAGGTCTGTTGTTCAGATAGCCAAAGCAGGTCGACACCACATGCAGGCAGGTCGACACTAGATGGCTCTCCCAGAAGGCCTGTTTTTCAGATGGCCAAAGCAGGTCGACACGAGATGAGATCAGGTCGACACTAGAGAGCCTTCCCAGAAGGGCTGTTTTGCTGTCTGGGACATGAGGTCGACACTGAATCATCTCAGGTCGACACTAGAGTCCTCTCCCAGGGAATTGAGTTGCCAGTCTGGGACAGTGTGTCGACACACCTCATGGGCAGGTCGACACACTCTGGAATCTCTGTGACTTAAACTTTGTCCTGGACACGTGGCACCCTAGGGAGATGTTAAATCAATCTTGGATCTTATGCCCACGTACCCCAAGGGTATCTTTGGGATATTTAGGGTATAAATACCCTCCTTTTGGGCATCCATCCAAGAAGAACCCTTTCAGAGCCTCCAAGAGATCTCGTTGGAGGCTAGAAGGTTCTCTTCCTGTTCCTGCCTTCCTGGTGCATCCTCGAGCCAAATTCTCATCTGCTCAAGCAAGAGAAGTGGGAATTGATCGTTGAAGAAGCAATTGGAGCACCTCAAGGAAGCAGATCAAGTAGAAGCCGATTTCTGTGAAGAATTCGAGGAAGATCCTGAAGATCAAAGTGCAGAGCATCATCCAGGAACTTCCAATGATCAAAGCCCTTCACAATTCGACCTTCTACAAGGGAGTACATCTGAAGAGAAAAGCTATCAATCGAATTTTCATCTTCAATTTTCTCTTCTGAGTAATTCTGAGATTGTGCATGGGTTGTTGCATGAGTCTCATGAATTAACTCTTGTTGGACTAGATCTTTTGCTAGAGGATCTAAGTCTTGTGTTTTTCTAGCAAGTTGTTTGTGAGCCTGCGTGCTCAGTAGTTTTTGAGTCGTCGTACTCATTGTGTGGTTTGAGCCGTCGTGCTCAATTTGGAGTCGTCGTACTTCGGTTGTTGTTTGAGCCGTCGTGCTCAGTTTGGAGTCGTCGTGCTCCAGGTGTTTCTTGAGTCATCGTGCTCAAGGGGGTTTGGAGTCGTCGTGCTCCAGTGTGAGTTGTACTCAGGTCTTTGAGTAGTGTGGCCTCACTGTGTGAGGGGTGGACGTAGGAGTCACTGGAGGTGATTTCCGAACCACCTAAAAAATCCTCTGTACAGTGGTTTGATTTGTAGTTTGCCTTTGTATCTCGCTAGATGCATGCATAGGGATTTCGTTCACACTACTAATTAATTTGCTTACACTCTAATCACACTTCAGATCAGTAAATTGATTGGGTAATTTGATCTCTAATTCGAAGTAATTTTAAATTACTTAAGCTTCCGCGTTAATTGGTATTAGATCTATTCAACCCCCCCTTCTAGATCTGATCCTTCCACCCATCCATTCCTAACAATTGGTATCAGAGCGGGTTAATGTCTGTTACTGATCTGATTTGATTGCTTCCGGTCGATCTCTGTGTTAATTGCTTGATCTGTGTGCTTAATCGCTCTGATTCCTTCTTTTGGCATTAGAGCAGATTAACCACTCTAATTCTTAGATCTAATTCCTTGTCACATTGATTCACTGTGATTAGATCTAATAGTCTTTTATGAGTCTTGGTATAATGTCAAATCTATTTAATCTGCATGAATCTCCTGTTTTAATTTCAGAGAAATCACCAGTCTCACTTTCATCAAGTTTTTCAAAGGAAGCACAAAGAAAAGGAGCAAAAGAAATTCACAAATACTTTATGGCAAAAAGGAGCCTCAATGAATCCAGAAAATCAACCATTCATAAGGTTTTGGCTCTAACAGCACATTCTAAGAGCTCAGAGCATTCTTCATCCTCTTCAGAACACAAGAGCTCAAATGGGTCTAAAAGGTCAGGTAAATCAACTCCAGATCCATTTGTGTATTCTAATTCTGATTCTGATGAAGATGAAAGTCTGTCTTATGCTGAGTTGATTAAATTCTGTGAAAAGATGCAAAGTCTTAATGTACAACTGAACATCAAAAATAAAGACTTGAAAAAGGCTTTAAAACATTGCCATAAAGAAAGTGAAAACTTGACAAATACACTGGAATTGTACCAGAATCATGATAAGAATCTTTCAGAAGAAAATGATAATTTGAAAAATGAAAGATACAAACAACTTGTTGAAGAAAATCAACACCTAAAAAGGAAGATTGAATGCTTGTACCATGACAAACCATTGGACAATGAATGCAGCAATTTGAATAATCAAATCGTCGATTTGGAAAAACAAATTGCTCAATTTGAAAATGAAAAGAACAAAATGAAAAATGGTTTGGATGTCATGCTAAACAAGCTTCAAATTTCAGAAAAGGAAGTAATTGCATTGAAATCTAAAAAACAGAAGCTTCAAAATGAATTGAAGAACACAAGTCTTGCTTCTGTTAAAAATAAGAAAAATGATAAGAACAAAACAAAATTAACAATTGTTAAATCTGCTGCAAACAAGAACTCTTCTAAGTCTAATGAAAAGTTAGTGAAAGTTCTTGTTCAGAAATAGACAGGGAAAGAGAGAAGTGCTACTGTCAAGAGGACTCATCTACTTCTTCCATCAATCCAAAAAGCTCCAAGGCAAATTTCAGATTCACATCATGCCAAGAGCTACAAAAAGGCACCTCTTTCTTCACATAGTAAGCCTCCTCACATGAAAAGGAGATTTCAGCAAATGCATTCATGCCAAGGTAAGTACCAGGTAAGAAATCCTCTCATTTGCTTTAATTGTAATAAACCTGGTCATCTTGCCAAACATTGTTGGAGTAAAGAGCTACAGTTCAATAAACATGCCAAATCAGTCCAATGCTTTTATTGTCATAAATTTGGGCATACTTTCAGGGAATGTTGGCATAGAACTGATAATCTTGTGCATACTCCCATGTTTCATGTTAATGTACATAAGAATAAAGATCATGTTCATGCTGAAAACACTCAGAAATTCTATGTACATGAAAAGGAACTATTGCACAAAAGATCTCTTCTAAATTTCATGCTAAAAATCTCCATGATAAAAATCTGAAAAATAGAAAACAAAATGTTCAGAATGTCAGTGGTGCATTCTATACCAAAAACTCTAAGATTAGAAACCAAGATTCCAGTGTTTCTAGTCTTCAGCAAAATGCACCCAAAATAAAATCATTTTGGATTCAGACATCTTTGTTGCAATCTAACATTGATTTCATTACAGGACCCAAGCAAGTGTGGGTCCCAAAACCAGCTTGATCAGCAAGCTGAGAAGTCTTGCAGCCATACACTGTAAATGGATTCAAGATATTGGCTGTGCAAGACTAGAAATGACTGGAGAACACAGGTAAAATCTTTGAGAAAGAAATGAAGACTGTTCAGGTAAAATTTTTTTATCATTTCAAACTTGAATTGCTTGAATTGAAATGAATGTTTAATTTTTATCTGAACAATAAGAAATGTGTTTCAATGCTACTCCCATCAATGAACTTTATGTCATAACAATTGGAATCAGGTTTATGTTGTCATGCATGCTTAACTGTTCCCATGAGTTTGTGTGCATACTAATTGCTTTGATTTCTTGGTATATCAAATGATGACATGTGGAAAAACAAGTTATGCTTGTTTGAAAACTATCATCATGCGTGAGTAAAATACTCTGCCAAGTACCAAAAGTCATGTTATGCTTAAAGCTAATTGTGCTCATAATCATGTGTGAATTGCTTGCTAACTTTTTCATTCCATGCACAAATTAAGGGGGAGTAAATTTGAAAAAGTGCAAAAAGTTTGTTTAATAAATTGCCTGTTAATGCATGATTGATCATGTTCATATTCTTTGAGTGCAAACTACTTTGAATGAACATATCTGAATTACTTGTATGATCATTTCATATCATGTAAATCTTATGGGAAGTGAGCCAGAAGAATCTTTGAGTGAAATGTTGGAGAAATATTCCTTCATGTCTGATTTGTCATCTCTTGAGAAATGAGGTAGCAAAGAAATCATTTGAACTCCACTTCATAGAAACTGAAAAGTAAATTGCTGACATCTTCACCAAACCCCTTCCTGACAGTAGATTCTCATCCTTAAGGAGAGAACTTGGTCATTGTAAATGTCCATTAGGATTGGGTTGAGTGTTAGGCATCTTCTGAGGGGGAGTTCTTTGCATCATCATACTCATTTGCTTCCTTGATTCATACTGATCATATCTCTCTCTATTTCACTTCTATTTCTTTTTGACAATGAACTCTTCAACTCACATTGTGTTGAACTTCTTGGTATATCAAATGGTGATTTGAAAAAGGACAAGTTCTGCTTGTCTGGACACTTTCACTATGCGACAGTATGTGTCTCCGCCAAGTACCAAGAAATGAAAATGCAATTATTGAGGGGGAGCTTTTATTGTTTAAAGAGAATCTTTCCTGATTTCAAAAACTTGCATATCTTTATTCTGATGAAAAGTGGTTGAAATCCTCATCTCAGGGGGAGCTAGAGAATTCACAAGTCATATTTTTTGAAAAATTCACAACTTTTCTTGCATTACATAAATTTCCTTGCATGATGTCCTCATTCAGGTGTCTAGAGTCTCAAAATGATCCTTTGAGTGATCTACTATATTCATTTATCAACTCTCACCTATATTCTTCAAAACTATAGAAATTCAGATTTCTTTCAAAGACTGAAGGACTGTGTGCCTTGAATCTAAACATGTTTTTGTTTGTAATTGATGTTGGATATAGATGATGTCTTTTTTATCAAAAATCTCCAAAATTTGTCAATTCAACAGAGCAATGGCATATGTGCTGAGAAACTGCACACCTTCACAATGAATGAAGTGCCATGTATGTCATGAGGCACTAATGCTATCTCTGTTCAAAGGGGTTCAAAATAAAAAATAAATAAAAAGCAAAATAAATATGTCCTATTCCTTTTTGATGATGACTGAGTAACTGGAAATATTGACGTCTAAAAAACGTATATTTTCATGTCAAAAGGTCATCATTTACCCCTTTGAGACTTGATAATGGATAAATCTTTAGTATCCAGGGACTATAGTGTGTGAAAAGCATTAGTTCTTGAGTGAACAAGATGTATCTCATTTGATAGTTTGTTTCAAAAACAAAAATGTTTATATCATTGGAGAAATGTTTTAAAAGAATCACTCTTATCCATCATCAAGTTGTCTTAAAAAAGTTGTTTATTTTCAACACACTTGATTTCAGTCTAAAAGATTGTTTTTTTATTTCTTTGGACTTGAAGAATATGGTAGTGTGTAGTTGATTGTTAAATGTATTATATCCCTCAAATTATCATTTTAATGACTCAAGTCACTGAATGCTCATATCTTGTTGGATATTGTGTAAAACTTGAATTGTGTTGAATTTTTTCAAAATTATAACAAATGAATTTTTTAGTCTATTAAAAATCCTTGAAATGGTTATTCCACCGACTGCTTATCATTATAAAGTTATCCCAAAAGCTCACAAATTTTTCCATACTCAAATCTAAAATTTTCATCAGGCCAGGTTGACACTACTCCAACTAGTGTCGACACACTTTCACTCAGGTCGACACTCATCTCCTCTGGTGTCGACACTGACCCCCCTGCCAGACTCATTTAACCCGTGGCACCGGTTAAGGATTCGCTATTCCTGCGGGGTAGGTTATCCAAAAACCCCCCTTTTCTTCTCCAGGTCGACCCGACGGTCTTCTTCCTCCTGGATTCCGGCAGGCGTTTTGAATCCCTTTCCACCTCTTCTCTCCTCCATTCCATCTCCATCCGTTTTCTCTCATTCCTCTCTCTCCATCATCCCCGATTCCACTCTACACTGCTTCCATGGCGCACAAGCAAGCCCCTCGCCGTGGAGCAAGATCAAGGGCTACGACAAGGCCCATTCCGGCGGATGATGATCCTCCTACTGAGAGGAGAACCAAGAGACGCCATGATCCTGCAGAGCAGCCAGGGTCTTCATCTGCTAAGAGAGGTAGGGCATCCTCTTCTGGTCGAGGTCAAGGGTCTGTGTACCCTAGGAGGAAAACCCTGGATTCTTCTCCTGAAGCCTCTGAGAAGTCCCACATCCACATCTTCATCCTCATCATCAGAATCTTCCCAGCCCTCTAAGAGACTTCCTTCCAAACCCCTAAGTGCAGGGAAGACCATCTTGAAACCCAGGGCAGTGGACTTGGATGACAGTGAGCTGATTGCTGCTTTTCCTGAGGTTATAAATTTCTTCAAATTCCAGTCTTGGGAATCCTTTATCTTAGATTTTCGCATCATATACCCTAGACTTGTCCAGGAATTCTATCAGAATTTGGAATGCACTGATGAGGGATACAAGTCAAAGGTCAAAGGGATTGTGATAGACATGCCTACAGACATAGCAGCTACCATTTTCAAAATTCCAGATGAAGGAGAAGACTACCACAACTTTGAATTTGACCTTTATGAAGCCTACACCATCTTGACTGGATTGCAGGCAGATGAGTCTGATCCTAAGCAAACCCATGTTACCAAATTCAACACCAACACTTTTCCACCTGTGTTAAGGCTTACCCATCACATGCTTACTACATCATCACACCCCAAGGTGGTGGGAGGGACAGGCTCACAGACATTCAAAGGTTTGTGATTTACTGTATGAGCAAGGATATAAAGGTCAATCTTCATGTCATCATGTACCAGATTATCTCTGAGACCACTAGGGCAGATTTGCATAGATCACTTCCATATGCAGCCCATTTGACTCAAGTTTTTAAACACTTTGGTGTGTCTCTTGAGAATGAAAAGTCTGAGAAAATTCATAAGTCCAACATCTATTGCTTTAAGCATGTTCAAAAATTTATGGGCTTTAGGATTGTGGGTGATAAAGTGAGAAGAGGGCCAGCTACAGTAGAGGCCCCTGTGGTCCAAGAGGAACAGCCTCCAATACAAGAGGAACAACCTCCAGTACAAGAGGAACAGCCTCCAGCTCCAGAGGATCAGCCTCAAGTACATGAGGACTAGCCTCCCATGAATGAGGATCAGCCTCCTGTGGCAGCTCAAGTTGATGAACCATTCATTGCCCCTCATTCACCTCAACTTCAGCCCTCCTCCTCCATGAACATTGAAACTGAAATCCCATCCTTTTCTCCACAACCTCCAGTTCATGCATCCTCCTCCTTTGGTGGACCTTCTGTTCCACCAGAGTTGTACTCGTTTTTGAATGATAAATTTGATGCTTTGAACACCTCCATTCAATCCATGTCAGAAAATTTTGAATTGAGGATTCAGAGGTTGGAGAATTCTGTGTCTGCCAGATTCATTGAACAAAAAGCAGCCTCTGACCATGCCACCCAAAGATTCAACAGGATCATTGGCACCATGGAAGATGCTTCAGTGGACCTTAAAGAACATCAAGAGAAATTGGAGACAGTTCTTAAGGGAATTTTGGCCAATTCCCAAGCTGATGTCTTCAACACAGAGGAGACACTTTCTCATATAAGTAAGATAAGGCTGTCTTTTGCTCACTTGGTGGATGACTTGGAGAGCATGAAGAATCTATCTGCTCACATTGATGAAGGTCTGCACTTAAAAGAGAATTCAAAGTTTTGAATAGGCCTGGTTGGTCAACTGGTTCTTCCTCATCCTCACAGCCAGTGTCAAATGAATTCAATGCACTTCAAGCTTCAATGTCAGAGAATTCAGAGAGGATGGAACATCTTCTGCACACAAGACTCTCAACTATCCAAGCTCAAATGAAGTTCAGTCTAACTTCAATGGAAAAGAGACTAACGGATATTGAGACCATTTTGATACCCATTCCTCCTCCTCCTCCTCCCCATTAATGTCAATTTTTTTGATGATATCAAAGGGGGAGAAGATAGATTGTAATGTTCTTGAAGATTGTAAAATGGTCTATCTTTGATGAAATGAAAATGATGCTTGTTTGACCTGAATGAAATGTCAAAATTTGTGTCTTCAACGTGATTGAAAACTTTTTTGAATGAATGTGAATGTGATGATTGCTTGTCAAGCTGCTTGACCTCTTTGTGCAAATAATTTACTTCTAGTAACATTGTGTCTTTCATGTGTGTAATCTTCAAATGTTACTAAAAAATGTTCAAAGGTCTTTGGCAAGTTTGAATAAAAAGATAACCAAAGGTGCTTAAAATCACTTTTCATCAAAACTTCACTTCTATATAGTTTTAAGGTTGCCATCATCAAAAAGGGGAAAATTATGGGTTGAGTGTGAAAACAAGTCATTTCCCCTCATATTTTGATGATGACAAGCTGTGATTTTAATGCATAAAAATTGGAACATGTGAAATACATCACCTGAATTACCAATATTCAAAAAGCATGTTTCCAAGCACATTTATCATTTATATTCATGATAATACATTTAACTAATGATTTATGTGTTATTTTCTCAGGGAGAAACATTTTCCTGCAAAGATAGTGTTGACACAACCATCAATGGTGTTGACATAATGGCTCAGAGCAAAGGCAGAAATGTGAAGAAAAGATCAACTAGTGTCGACACTAGTCCAGGGCAGGTCGACACTAGAGACAGATCCCAGAGAAATATGTTAACAGGCTTCCATCTCAGGTCGACACTAAATCAGATAGTGTCGACACTAGAGAGCCTTCCCAAAAGGTCTGTTGTTCAGATAGCCAAAGCAGGTCGACACCAAATACAGGCAGGTCGACACTAGATGGCTCTCCCAGAAGGCCTGTTTTTCAGATGGCCAAAGCAGGTCGACACGAGATGAGATCAGGTCGACACTAGAGAGCCTTCCCAGAAGGGCTGTTTTGCTGTCTGGGACATGAGGTCGACACTGAATCATCTCAGGTCGACACTAGAGTCCTCTCCCAGGGAATTGAGTTGCCAGTCTGGGACAGTGTGTCGACACACCTCATGGGCAGGTCGACACACTTCGGAATCTCTGTGACTTAAACTTTGTCCTGGACACGTGGCACCCTAGGGAGATGTTGAATCAATCTTGGATCTTGTGCCCACGTACCCCAAGGGTATCTTTGGGATATTTAGGGTATAAATACCCTCCTTTTGGGCATCCATCCAAGAAGAACCCTTTCAGAGCCTCCAAGAGATCTCGTTGGCGGCTAGAAGGTTCTCCTCCCTGTTCCTGCCTTCCTGGTGCATCCTCGAGCCAAATTCTCATCTGCTCAAGCAAGAGAAGTGGGAATTGATTGTTGAAGAAGCAATTGGAGCACCTCAAGGAAGCAGATCAAGTAGAAGCCGATTTCTGTGAAGAATTCGAGGAAGATCCTGAAGATCAAAGTGCAGAGCATCGTCCAGAAACTTCCAAAGATCAAAGCCCTTCACAATTCAACCTTCTACAAGGGAGTACATCTGAAGAGAAAAGCTATCAATCCAATTTTCATCTTCATTTTTCTCTTCTGAGTAATTCTGAGATTGTGCATGGGTTGTTGCATGAGTCTCATGAATTAACTCTTGTTGGACTAGATCTTTTGCTAGAGGATCTGAGTCTTGTGTTTTTCTAGCAAGTTGTTTGTGAGCCTGCGTGCTCAGTAGTTTGTGAGTCGTCGTACTCACTGTGTGGTTTGAGCCGTCGTGCTCAAATTGGAGTCGTCGTACTCCGGTTGTTGTTTGAGCCGTCGTGCTCAGTTTGGAGTCATCGTGCTCCAGGTGTTTCTTGAGTCGTCGTGCTCAAGGGGGTTTGGAGTCGTCGTGCTCCAGTGTGAGTTGTACTCAGGTCTTTGAGTAGTGTGGCCTCACTGTGTAAGGGGTGGACGTAGGAGTCACTGGAGGTGATTTTCGAACCACCTAAAAAATCCTCTGTGCAGTGGTTTGATTTGTGGTTTGCCTTTGTATCTCGCTAGATGCTTGCATAGGGATTTCGTTCACACTACTAATTAAGTTGCTTACACTCTAATCACACTTCAGATCAGTAAATTGATTGGGTGATTTGATCTCTAATTTGAAGTAATTTTAAATTACTTAAGCTTCCACGTTAATTGGTATTAGATCTATTCAACCCCCCCCCCCCTTCTAGATCTGATCCTTCCACCCATCCGTTCCTAACAATTGGTATAAGAGCGGGTTAATGTCTGTTACTGATCTGATTTGATTGCTTCCGGTCGATCTCTGTGTTAATTGCTTGATCTGTGTGCAGAGGTTTGTACTGCTACAATAAATGTTAGAGAACATGGGATACAACGTGCTTTCATAGGAAAACTTGAAATCCACAAAGATTTGAAATTCTTTTGAATATCATGTGGAATGGAACTAAAGAATGTTTAAAAAGATTTAAACGAGAATGTTTGACAGCTGTCTAAAATGTAATCATTAATAGAGGGTTGATGTAATTAGACCGGCTGTACCCAGAGAGAGTCGATGTTGATATTAAATCAATGACATAATCATAAGTCAAGTGTGAATGTAATCCATGTTGAAATCAAGTCGAAGTGAGCATAATCCATATATTAATGAAATCGATGTTTTGTATAAAGTCGTTATTTAACTGAAGTCGATGTGCTGATGAAATCATTGTTTGAAACGAAGTTGATATAAATATGAAGTTGTTGTTTCATATGAAGTCGTTGTTTTACTGAAATCGTTGTTTGAGTGAAGTCGTTGTAGAGATGAAATCGTTGTAGACATGAAGTCGTTGTTCTACCGAAATCGATGTTTAAGTAAAGCGAAGTCGATATAGCAACCAAATCGTTGTTTAAGTAAGATGAAATTGTTGTTACAAGGAAATCGATGCTATGAAGTTATAGTAACAACCAAGTTGTTGTTTAAGTGAATCGAAATCAATGTTTCTATGAAGTCGTCGTAGCGACGAAGTCGATGTTTAAGTGAAACAAAATCGATGTTTCTATGAAGTCGTTGTAGTGACGAAGTCGATGTTTAAGTGAAACAAAATCGATGTTTCTATGAAGTCGTTGTAGCGACGAAGTCGATGTTTAAGTAAAACAAAATCGATGTTTCTATAAAATCGTTGTTAGACTGAAATTGTTGTTCTACTTATGAAATCGATGTTAGTATGAAGTCGATGTGTACTTAGACAATACATATGCATTGAACTTCAGATAGAAGTGTGTGTAGACAACTTATAGATTTTGCTTGAATTATTTCTGTGGATAAACTTCAAAAAATGTTGTTAGAAAATACTTTTCAAGGTTTTGTTAATCACCAAATATATATATAATTAATAATAAATTACATGGAGATGGACTGGTCATCAATCTCCCCTTTTTTGGTGATGACAAAACATAGAGAGTTGTATATATAAAAGACTGAAATTAATTTGCGGAAAATTTTTAAGGTATGTATTTCAGAATATTTTTCTCCCCTTTTTGTCATTAAGCAAAAAGAATTAGATAGATAGAAGATAAAATGGGAGATAGACAAAGATAAATGGAGCCAAGAAATGAAATTTCATTCATTAGAGGGGGTAGGCATGTAGAAGGCAGGAGACAATCTAGAAGCATGGCGAGTTATGATATGCTAAGCTTGAACTTCCTACTCTTCAAAAAGATTTCTAAAGACACCCCAACTAATATTATAAGAGGGCCCCATCTCTGGACTATATCTCTTGATGTGGAGTAGTCTGTGGTCTTCAATGAAAGAAGTATACTCCTGATTGCTAAGGGATGACTTGTAGGGTCCAGTAGTTCCAAAGCTGGCATGCTGAAGAAATTTATCAATAGAAAGAGGGTAGTGGAGCTTGTGATCAAGCAAATCCTTCTTCAAGGCTATAAAGATCTTATACCTCTCAATCCAGATAGAATAGGGATCTGAAACCAGATTTATGGAGTTGAGGTCCATGAATTTTTCTGGAGAGAGAATCAACTGATTTGACTTGTGCAGGGAGGAATTTAGTTGCTCAAGCTAGAGGGCTGCCTTAGGATAAGCTTTGCACCAGTCAGAGTTGACAAATCTTTTAGACTCTGAAAGTATAGGTACTAAGACAGAAGACTTGATGAATCCTCTTTGATATTCTCTGAAGATGAATCTATGGAAGGCAAGAGGAGTTCCCCTCTGAACAAATATCCTGGCCATGACTCTTGCAAATCTTTAAAAAATGATAAGACCCACTTCAGATTCCATAATGAGAAAGTGAAGCTTGCGGAGAAAGGTTTTTTTTGGCATCTTCAAGGTTGCAAAATCAACCTGAAGAGGGTGTTGATAGGATTCTCTGTGCAGAGCAGAGCTATGGCACCTCTGAATTGACCAAGCTGGACCTCTGGCAGGCGGTTGACAAAGCAATAATCTTGGTACATTTAAAATTGCCTGATGAATTTGATCTCCTTTTGAATTAAGGGACCCCAAGAGTCTCTGTGCTGGCAGATAAACCACTCAGACAAGGTGAGAGGGTGATCTTTGGGTGGAAAGATGTTTATCCTGACAACCTCGAATTTTCTGTAGAGTGACTTGTTGGCCCTGGCCCACTGATCCTTAGTCTTGGACTCAGCAGTGGATAAGATTTTGGCTTGTTCAGCTTTGGGAAGAGTAGAAGTAGGAAGAATGATGCTTAGATGTTCAGAAAGGTTAAGGTAAGGAAGACCAAAAGTGGCTGCAAAAGTGCACTTTTGGAGATATTCAACATATAAGGTTTTCCTTCTGTTGACCACAGAAAGGGAATACCGAATAAGACCGAAAACCAACAGTTTGATATCAACATAGCCACAAGAGAAGTAAACCTGGTAGAGAAACCAAACTTACAAAGAACAGCCATTAGAATGTCCCATTCAACCCTATCATAAGCTTTCATCATATCAAGCTTGAATATGACATTATGCCCACGAACTTTCCTGCTCAGATCCATAGCCAATTGCCTAGCAAGAAACACATTATCCATAATATTTCTGCCTTTGACAAAGGCACCCTGCTCCTCAGAGATGATAGACGGCAACAAAGAAGAGAGTCTTGTAGAAATGATAACTGACACAATCTTATAACAAAAATTACACAAACTTATGGGACGGTAATGACTGAAGGTGCTTGGGTTATCAACTTTCGGGATCAAGGCAATTATAGTAGATGAAACACCCCTGGCTAGGGGGTATCCAACAAAGAAACCAGAAACAGCCTCACACACATCCTTGGCAATAATATCCCAACAAGTAGTGAAAAACTTCCTAGTGAAGCCATCTGGACCCGGAGCACTGTCCCCTTTCATGTTCCAAACAACAAGTTTAATTTCCTCATCATTTGGGATAGCAGTCAGCATATGGTTGTCCTCCTCAGAAATGATATTAGGGATAGAGTTAAGAATGTGGTTGTGAATAACATGATATTCAGTGGACAATAACGAAGAAAAAAATTGCACAGTAGCAGACTTTAAAGCATCTTGATCATCACACCATTGACCATCAATTTTAAGCCGATGAATGAAATTTCTGTTCCATCTACTTCTCACAGCCGCATGGTAAAAGGTAGTGTTCCTGTCATCCTCCTCCAACCATTGGATTCTAGATTTTTGGCACCAGAAGAGTTCTTGACAAATAAGGGTCTGTCTGAGCTGCGCGTTAGCTTCATTCAGGAGGGAACGATGAGAGGCAGTGGGCGAATCATCAAAAAGAATTTGACATTTAGCACAGTGATCCTCAGCTTTTCTAATGTTATCCTCAATGTGACCGAAGACATTTTTGTTCCAATGTCTCAAGGCGATTTTAACATCTTGAAGTTTATCCTGGAGCCTATAAAAAGGATTAGGATGCCATCTGTTATCCGAAGTCCAAGCTAGTTTGACACAATCCATAAAAGAATCATGCGAAGACCACATATTTTGAAAGATAAACCGGCTTGGTTGAGAGTGCAAGCCATGCATTTGAATAAACAGTGGGGCATGGTCAGAGGGACCACGAGCAAGATGCTGAACGCTACATCCAGGAAAAACCCCCTCACACCTATTATCAATAAGCAACCTGTCCAGCCTGGCTTTAATAGAATGAGAGCCAATTCTATTGTTAGTCCAAGTGTAAGGATAACCTTTGAAACCAGTGTCCAGAAGACCACAGGAAGAGATAAAAGCATTAAACTCAACCATAGATGTCGTGTTATGCAAAGGACCACCCTTTTTCTCATAATGTTTAGAAATACAGTTAAAGTCTCCTCCAACAAGCCAAGGAATATTTATAGTATCCACGAGGGCAAGGATGTCATCAAATAACAGCCTTCTGTCACTTAGTTGACAACTAGCATATACCGAGGAGATGACCACCAAGGGCGACCCATCTTTAAGAAGCATACTCAAGACATGTTGAGATGTATAAGAAATAAGATTGAAAGAGAACGACTTATTGTAGAAAATCCAAAATTTTGAATCACTTTGAAGTTCCTCAACACAACAATTCATCTGAAGGTAGCGGCACATACTAGCAATCTTACAAATATTTAATTTCGGCTCAAGAATGGCTAGGAATTGAATTTTCTTATCCCTCACCAAATGTTTGAGTGTACGCTTGGAGGCTTTATTAAAAAGCCCCTGATATTCCAGAACATGAGATAATTAATCATGAGGAAACATACCCTTTGTGTGCCGTGGCAGATTTTGCCTTTGATCTTGTATGGATTTCATTCCTAAAAAATTTCCCTCTCTCTTTACTAGTTTTAACAGGAGGCATTAGAAGGTTTTCTGCAGTTACCTTACATGAGACCTGTGAGGTTCCCATAGCAGATGATTTGGCAGCTGGGCTACCACACGAAGGCAAACCTACTAAAGTTTGAGACTTACCGGTGTCTTCTCCTCCGGCGGAAGACCCGCCATGCATGACCACGAGCGACGACGGCGACGTGCATGTGGCCTCCAAGCATTCATGGATAGCGGCAGGGCCATGCACACGTGACGTAACCCTATCAGCATGGGAATGCATGGTCCACTGATCAGAAGGTTCCAAGTGAACAGGATCATGAACAAACTCGTCATTGGGAGGAGCAGGAATCAAATCTTCCTAGACAACACAGTCACACTCATCATCCTTATCTTCCTGGATAACATCATCACGATCATCACCTGCTACACGGTCTTCGACCCTTGTTACAAGCTCGCCCACATCATCTCTCAAGCGTTCAAAGGCATTACTGACTGGAATATCCGATCTAATGTCGAAAACCTATTTTTTGTGCCCACGAATAGGCCTCCACTCATGAGCAGGCTGAGCCACAACCTCAGAGGCACCAACAGCTTTAGTACTTTGAGGAGGCATAGGCTTCTTATTCTTTTTGAAACAAGAATCTTCACTGTGGCCAACACGACAACAAAACTTACATAAGGGAGGAACTCTGTGATAATTCACTTTCTGCCAGAAACCCTGATCACCATAACCAATCCAAATCTTATGTTGAAGAGGAGCAGCAATATCAACATCAATACAGACTAGAGCTTCAGCAGTTTGAGTCCAAGCTAAAGTAGTCTCATGAATGCGCAAGACTTGACCTAGGTTGTTCGCAACGGATCTTAAATAATCCTCATTATACGAGCTGACTGGAAGGCTTGGAAAGCCCACCCATATAGGCATCATCGATGGATCTTTGTCATAATCAAAGTTGGCCGACCATCTGAAGAATCTAAAAAGATAACCTTTGATGTATAAACTTTTTCGCAATAGAACCAAGAGGAAATCCTCATGAGAGTCAAAGCGAAGGAGGAGATGTCGGTGGTTGAGAACACTAGCTATGAAATCAGATTGAAGCCCCATCCTAGCAGATACACAAGACTTCACCTCTGGGATCGAAGGCCTACCATAAGAACATTTGACAATGATGGCTCTTTGAAGAACCTCTTCAGACTTAGAAATTTCTTCCTGAGAAAAATAAACAGCAGGTTTTCCAGCGTCGATAAACGCTGGGGCCTTAACTTGGAGAAGAACTTTTTGGGGACGAAGGGATCCAGATAAAGCTTGCGCAAAAGACATCGGCCTCTTTGGATGGCCGCCAACAGCCTGCTCAGACTCCATGCCAGCAGTAGAACAAACCTGGCCACCCACTGCCCAGGGGCGGCGGAGGCCATGCAGGAAACCCACAACACCTCGCCCGAACCAGAGCTTCTCTCTCTAGGAATATAGAGAGAGAAAACTGGTGCATCAACCACTAATTATGAGCCAAAACATAGGGCTCAATAACATCATTACATTGGAAAGGATAATTAAGCAAATATCTAACTAGACTCCATGATACTAAGGTCATTCCATTGCTATGATTCTAGGTCACTCAAGACTCCAGTCCATTCCTGTTGGTGTGGGTAACGTCATCATCCTACTTACCTGAAACACATATAACAAAATAGCGCAGGGTGAGCGATAACGCATAGTAGGACTTATTATCTCGTGTAAACAGACATGCTTAAAGTGATTAATGTCTTGTAAAGTAAGATAACTAGAGAGAACGATTAAGTATAGTCAAGAGAGTAATTGCACATGATAGTAAGAGAACGATAATCCATTTAAAAGAATATTTCAAAACTAGCATGATAAAGGATTGGCCATATAACGAGATAGCATGTAACGTTGCATAAAAGTGCACTAGTTGCGATAGCATGTAACGATTGGTCGATCTTCTTGTCAACCGAGAGAATATAGTATTGTGATTGATTGATTGTCTTAGATTAAATCTTGAGAGTTCTGCGTTGGATGCATGCCGAACACCCTGATCATTAAACCCCCGCGAGTTAATAGCCTTTCGGGCGCACCTCCCACGACCAGATCGGGCCCATTATAATGTTGCTTGGCATAGATCATGTTTGTTATCTTAGACAATCAATTTGATGGCCAAATAGAGTATCAAGAATAGATTATAGTAATTGATGAATAGATGAGGGTATAGAGAGAACGTGAATAGATGAGAGAAATAGGATAGTAGATGAGATCGAGGTCATATTCGTAAATCAACAATAAACAGACGATAATAACGGTTGCACAACAAAATCGTGTGCCGACAGTCTGGTAGAAGTCACAACCGCCGAATAGCCGTGCTGCGAACACATGCTAGAGGTCCGGCGTTATCTCAAGGTAAGAGAGAACAAACTAAGGCTGTTGGATCATGCTGATCCCTGAGGGTAAAATAGGTATTGATGGTACAACCTGCTCGTCGGCAATGGACGTCTGCCAAAAGCCAAGGAGTCTTACGGAGGCCTCGACAAGGAGTTCCTAGTCCTATCAGGAGTATACCCAATGGAGAGGTCGTCCAAGCCAAGATAGAAGTGTGTATAGAAACAATTGTCTGTCATGCCTTGAGTGCTCAAAGGCAGGGGGACGCGATAACGGTATCCAAATCAAGCGATTAAAATGAAGGCAATTCTATTTAAAATAAAATAGGGAATTTACATGAATGATTGCTCTTAATTACCAGATACATTATTGAGTAAATTCGGTAAGGTTTCATGGCAAAGATTCATGTATGATGTGTGCAAGTGTAAGAGAATCATGATAGCAAGAGATAGTTAAGCTCACAATTTTTAATTAATAGGAATCATGTAAATTATACCCATTATACATTAACAGGTTGTTACTATTCATAACAATACATTTCAGGGATGAAAAAATGATTAAATGGCATGGTTAACAAAATTTACATGGAATTAGGGTTTCTGGTTTTGCACAGTAGAAACGCGACAGGGGTACCTGTCGCGTTTCAAATCGCGACAGGAAGGTCGGTCATGTTAACATAAACTTGGTCAAGCAAATCGATTACTGTTGTAATCGCGACAGGGGTGACCAGTCACGATTTGAGCAAGCGGTTCAGAACGTGTCGCGTTTAGGCCAATCGATACAGGGTGTGAAGAATGTGACATGTCGGCCCATCGCGTTCATGTCACGACATGCCCCTCTATTGCGACCTTCTGAGAATCGCGACGGGTCGAGCCATCACGTTCTCAGAGGGTCAGGTCTGATGATCAGTCCATCTGCATGTAATTTATTATTAATTATATGTATTTTTGGTGATTAACAAAATCTTGAAAAGTATTTTCTAACAACATTTTCTAAAGTTTATCCACAGGAAATAATTCAAGCAAAATCTGTAAGTTGTTTACACACACTGCTATTTGAAGTTCAATGAATATGTATTGTCTAAGTACACATCGACTTCATCCTAACATCGATTTCATAAGTAAAACAACGATTTCGGTTTTACAACGACTTTATAGAAACATCAATTTTGTTTCCTTAAACATCGACTTCGTCGCTACAACGACTTCATAGAAACATCGATTTTGTTTCACTTAAACATCGACTTCGTCGCTACAACGACTTCGTAGAAACATCGATTTTGTTTCACTTAAACATCGACTTCGTCGCTACAACTTCTTCATAGAAATATTGATTTTGTTTCACTTAAACATCAATTTTATCACCATCATTCCTGAAGCAGCCAGTGTCATTCCTCATTCTGTGCAGGACATCAAGGATGAGTTTGAAGAAGCCATTCTCCTCACAGTTCTTGCTATCTCTGCTCACATTCACAGGACTGATTCCCAACCTTCCTCCAGTCCTGCCTCTAAGAAAAGAAAGTCCTCTTCAGCTCTTGTTTTTCCCTCCAATCAAACTCTGTTTCCTCCTCTATTCAATGGTGCTCTAGCTGGTTATTTCAAATCTTCTAGAGGTCTTCGTCAGGGTGATCCTCTGGCGCCTTCCTTATTCATTATTATGGTGGAAAGCTTGAGTAGGGGTCTTCGCATGCTTCTGGATAACCGGGAAATCACTCCTTACTCGGGACCAAGAGGGTGCAGGGTTATGTCTCATCTCCTATATGCCGATGATGCTCTTCTTTTGCTCAATGGACAGACCCGAAATATCAGGAAAATTATGAGGTTTGTTAAAAGTTATGAAGACTCTTCTGGTCAAAAGATTAATCATGCTAAGAGCTCTTTTCTTATGGCTAAGGTGGCACCCACTCAGCTTGCTTCTAAAATCAATTGCCTTACTGGGTTTCATCGGCAAAGAGGAACTATGAGTTACCTTGGTGTGCCTCTTAAGTAGGGAAGAACCGCTATTGTGGACTACAAGTCCTTGATGGACAGAATTCATGCTAGAATTGAATCTTGGAAATCTAGATTCTTGTCCAAGGCTGGAAGGTTAACTTTGATCAATTCAGTTCTTTCATCTATGCCAGTTTATCTTGCTACGACATCAGCTATCCCAAAGACAGTCCTTCTGTTTATTGAGCGCCTATGTGCTAGTTGTTTTTGGGCCGGCTCAAGTGGGGATAGGCGTCGTCACTGGGTGACTTGGACTATCATTCAGAAACCTATTACTGAAGGGGGCCTTGGGGTGAGAAGTCTTTTCATGTTCAGTTGTCTATGGTCATCAAGCTACTTTGGAATATATTTCATGGTTCTTCTTTGTGGGCGACATATGCTAGACAAAGGTACTTAAAAAATGGTTATCTCATCTCTCATCCTCATGGCATATCTAGGAAGTTATTTTTCAATGCTTATAACTTTTTTAAACAGCATACTAGATGGGTGCTGGGAGATGGCCGTAAAATCAGTTTCTTGGATGATACTTGGTATGGGGATCATCCCCTTAGAGAGCTTTTGCCCATTTCATCCCAGAAGGTGGTTTCTCCTACTGTCCGTGATGTTTTCCTTGACCATCATCACCCTCTTCGTAGCTACTTCCCGCAGGATTTCCAGGAGGTTCCCTGACATCGTACGAGGACTTTCCTGTTTGGGATGCTACATCCTATGGTCACTTCAGCATTAAAAGTGCTTATGAGCTGATCCACCCTTATGGTATCAAAAGGCTGCCACTTCTTCGTATCTGGCACCAGTGGTTTAGTAGGCGGGCCTCCCTGTTTGCTTGGTTGTTTCTTCACAGAGCGGTTCCTGTTGATCATCGCATTGCTGAATGTGGTATTCCACTCCCTTCCAGATGTTGCTGTTGTAGGTCCCCCCAGGTCGAAGATCTCAATCACTTATTCTTACATAGTGACATTGCAAAAGATTTGTGGTCTTGGATAGCTCCCCTCCTGCAGAATGGAGTAGGTATTCATACGAATATTTCTATGCGTTTGTGGGAAATTATCAGGGTCACTGATACTAAAAATCCTTTTGGTTTTATCTCTATTTACTGCTCCA
Organism: Colocasia esculenta; assembly: GCA_014218235.1. Classification (NCBI taxonomy): domain Eukaryota; kingdom Viridiplantae; phylum Streptophyta; class Magnoliopsida; order Alismatales; family Araceae; genus Colocasia; species Colocasia esculenta. Next base: position 58,838,511 of record CM024757.1, on the reverse strand, counting down.
TTCTTCTTATCTGGGAGATTTGGAAGATTAGATGCAAAATGAAGTTTGAACAGGCTGGATATTCTCCTAACATCCTGAAACATAATATCCATGCAATGGTGACTATTGCTATTGACAAAATGATTTTTAAAGAAGCAGCTACTTGTGAACAAATGGCGGTGTTCCATTATTTTGGTTTTGTGGTTCAATCTTCTGTCACTTTGTGCAAAATGGTCTCTTGGGTCCCTTCTTCAAATGGCTACCTTCTGAATGTTGATGGTGCTTCTAAAGGTAATCCGGGTCCTTGTAGGGGAGGGGGTGTTGTTAGAAATTCTGCTGGTGCTGTTGTTTTTGCTTTCTCTCATTTTTATGGAGATGGCAGTAGTCTACTTGCTGAAGTTCGTGCGATGGCGGATGGCGTTCGTCTGGCAGAGGAAAAGGGCATACTCTTAAATCAGATTAACTCCGACTCCAAGGTTTTGGTCGCCTCCCTTTATACCAGGATTGCTCCTTCTTGGTCGTGTCACAGGTGGTGGAGAGTTGTTTTTGATTTTGTTCAGCAATCTGGTGCTCAAGTGAGTCATATCTTTAGAGAGGCTAATCAGGTGGCTGATGCCTTGGCCTCCTTTGCTTGCTCCAGTTGTTGTAATGGAGTTTTTACCTCCTCTTCTCAGCTTCCTATGACTTGTTTCCCTGCTCTTATTGGAGACCGGTTGGGTCTGCCAAATCTGAGATTTCCTTAATTTTTGTTCTTCTCAGGGGTATGCCCCGGTGCACTTGTAAATCATTTCATCATTAATAAAATTTTGTGGTGCAGGTGTCGCCTGAGGGAGTGATAACATACCATCTCGCTGAGATGGTATGCATTTGACTGGTGTTGACCCTGGTCCACTTTTTTACCAAAAAAAAAAAGTAATAGTTTAGGTGATTTATCAATAAAATGAGGAGTTTATTGCAATTATTGTTCATTAGCTGCTCTGATTTTTTTGCCAATGTATGCGCAATTTACGTTACCATATACTATGATCACGTCCCCTCAATTTATTTCGCTGTTAAATTGACGGGGCGTGACATTTGGTATCAGAGCCTAGGATATCCTTATTAGGATATTTTAAGTCTAGGATGTTCTAGGTGAACTGCCATGACACGTGTCTAAATCAATCACCATACCTATGTGAGGATTGGGTAGAACCATGGTTAAGATTTAAATATATACATATATACATATATCAGCTTAATGTTACTATAGTATCCTAATGCCAACCCTATTCTTGAAGGAACTCTTAATGGACGCCGAACGTACGCCACTGCAAGACAAAATGAGGTCGACTCAAAAGCCAGTTCGGGCATGTCGGAAGCCCACCCAAGTACTAGAAGAAGCCTTGAGGACAACCAAAAAGATTAGAAAGATGACCAACAAGAATGGAAAAGGAAGACACCAACATGGCAAGAAGGTAAATACACAAAAGAAATGTAGCAAGAACTTTTACAAGGCATTTGCCTTCATTGTAATAAGCCAGGACATGTGGCCAAGGAATGTTGGCGAAGCGTTGGTGCATGTCTACGTTGTGGCGATTTGGAGCATCAAATGCGAGATTGCCCTCTTCTAAAGGAACCATCCACTAACACCAAAGATCTCAACTCTATAACAAAAGAGAACCAGCCAAACGGTGATAAGAGAAAAATAAAGAAGAATAAGAAGAACGACATACAACTAGCCCTTATTCGCAAAGGATGATGCAAGCACTGCAATAGGATAGACCACATATTGGAGGATTGCTGGAGGAAGGTAGGAAAATGTTTGCGATGTGGCAGCCCAGACCACAAGATTATAGACTGCCCACAAATACAGAACCAACGTCCTAAGGAATCAAAACAACAAGATACACTGGAAGCCTTAGAACAACCCTCTCCAAATTAAGAAGTGGGAACTGTGGAAGGTAACTCTGAACTTACAATGATTAATACCTTTTAGCATAAAATGATGATTCATATTTAATCGAAGGAGTCATGGAATTTGGGGACCAATTGTTTTTAAGAGGGGGAGGATGTAGTACCGCAAAAAATTCAATAATTAAAAATTATAGATAAATTGAAATTTATCTATTAATAATTTAAAACTAGTTAAAAAGGTACACATCATTATTGCATGTGTGTAAAACCATATAAACAAAATTTATAAAATAATAGTTATACCTTAAATAATATTCTCTAATGACTCATTAAGAAATTTAGGCATAGAAAAATCATTTGGACCAAGATTGAGAATTTTTGCGACTTATTATCAAAATTAAGGAATAAGTCGGAAAACCCATTATCATGTGGGGCAAAGTGAATTATAAATCAAAATAACATATGGGTAACCTTAAATAATGTGTGTTGATAGCCCATTATGAGAATTATACCAATGGACAATTTTGGCCCATAAATAATTTCTCTAATAAAGGGATAATTAAAACTCATTAAGTAAATTAAGTAATGGGTTTCCCTAAATGGTCCATACATGAAGTAATGGGCCCAAAAGCTAAAGCCCATTGTTGGATGGGAGATATTTAAGCCTAAATTCGTACCTTAAATATTAATAAATTGAAAAGGGTTAAGATATAATGACTATTTTAACTCATAATTATCTTAAAAAGAGTCATAACCCTAATCTAACTCAATAGCAATAAAATAGGGCTCTCTCCTAATCTAAAAAGGAGATTTAGATAAGAGACAATTGGGATAAATATAGGAGACTCATATTTAAATAAGTTTAAAATGACTTAATATTATGAAATTCACAACTGCATTAGATCCTAATTAAAAAGGGTCAATTAAAGCATTAAAATGACTCATATATATCTAGAAAAGAGACCTAGACTTATCCTAATCCCTTAGCCATGAAATTGGATCTCTCCCAGAGCCAATTAGGTGGATAAATGCTAGAAAAGGGGGAGATAAATATGAAAGTTCTTAGTTAGAAGAGAGGGAAGAGTTGTAAGTGAATAGGAGACTTTAAACATACAAATAACCCTCTAACTCATATCTAGCAAGCCCTATTGACTCTCTGGAGCTTGGAGGACGAAGAACGGAGGCTATTGGGCGTGGAGAGCAAGGAGAAGAAGGTTAGGAACAAGGGGAGCATGTACCCTATTTGGATTTAATCGTTTTTCATCATTATGTCAAATTTTAAGCTCATCATGAAGAACCTATTAATAGCATATTCATACCTTGTCAGCAGTCTAATTACATATTACTGTAAATACCCCTACAAGTCTACTTTCATTTAAAATTGATTTCGTGATTTTTCGTTATGTATACGAATTTATATGCATTTTTGAATAGTCCTATGTCAAGTCCATAGAGGACTGGACCGAATTCCAAAGTGAACCAGTCCACTTTTGGGGATCGGCCTAACCCTCTAAGAACGCGACGGCTCGACCCATCGCGATTCTCAAAAGGTCGCGACAGAGGGGCACGTTGCGACATGAACGTGATGGGCTAACATGTCGTGTTCTTCACAGCTTGTATCGATTGGCCTAAACGCATCAGACCCTTACGTCATGTTCTGGACCGCTTGCTCAAATCGCGACTGGTCACCCCATCGTGATTACAAGAGTAATCGATTTGCCTGACCAAGTTCATGTTAACGTGACCGACCTTCCCATCACGATTTGAAAAGCTACAGGTACCCCCGTCGCATTTCTACTGTGCAAAACTAGTAACCCTAATTCTATGTAAATTTTGTTAACCATGCCATTTAATCATTTTTTCATCCCTAAAATGTACTGTTATGAACAGTAACGATCTGTTAATGTATAATGGATATTATTTACATGATTCCTATTAATTAAAGTTGTGAGCACAACTATCTCTTGCTATCATGATTCTCTTACACATGCACACACCATACATGAATCTTTGCCATGAAACCTTACCAAATTTACCCAATAATGTATCTGGTAATTAAGAGCAATCATTCATGTAAATTCCCTATTTTATTTTAAATGGACTTGTCTTCCTTTTAATCACTTTATTTGGATGCCGTTATCGCATCCCTCTGCCTTCGAGCACTCAAGGCATGACAGACAATTGTTTCTATACACACTTCTATCTTGGGTTGGACGACCTCTCCGTTGGGTATACTCCTGACAGGACCAGGAACTCCTTGTCGAGGCCTCCGTAAGACTTCTTGGCTTTTGGCGGACGTCCATTGCTGACGAGCAGGTTGTACCATCAATACCTACCCTTAGGGATCAGCATGATCCAACGGCCTTAGTTTGTTCTCTCTTACCTTGAGATCACGCCGGACCTCTGGCATGTGTTCGTAGCACGGCTATTGGCGGGTTGTGACTTTTACTAGACTCTCGGCACACGATTGTGTTGTGCAACTATTACTTTCGTCTGTTTATTGTTGATTTACGAATATGACCTCGATGTTATCTACTATCTTATTTCTCTCATCTATTCACGTTCTCTCTATACCCTCATCCGTTCATCAATTACTCTCATCTATTCTTGGTACTCTATTTGGGCATCAAATTGATTGTCTAAGATAACAAAGATGATCTATGCCAGGCAACATTATAAAGGGCCCGATCTGGTCCTGGGAGGTGTGCCCGAAAGGCTATTAACTCGCAGGTGAAATCACGGGGTTGCTCACCCCTCGAGACACACAACATGTTTTTAAATAATTTAAAAGGCATGGATTAGGAAATGTGATCGCCACCTAACATGTTGCCATGGATAGGAAAGAAATTAGGCTAACGTGCTAGAAAAGGGAGTGAGAACAAAGGCACTTACTGACATCGCGACGGGTCTCCCCGTCGCGATGAGGCTGATGTCGCAACGCTCTACCAGGGCGCGTCTCGACTATCGCGTGGCCCGTGCCTGTCACGTTCTTTGTAGAGCGGGAGAATGGTTGGTGGACCTTCTTCCCGCCCTCCAGCCGGCCAGAGGACAAGAGCCCCTCGTTCAATCTTTCTTTAGATGCCTACCAAAATGGAGAAAACAATAAAACAAACCCTGTTAGACCATATTTAAGTGTAGCATCTACCCAAAAAATGAAATAAAAGGGAAGAACATGGAAGGAACGGACCTGGGGTGTGGTTTTAAACCCCTTGGGTGGTATGAAAACGTAGGAATGAAAGGAAGATGTGTTCCTATCTAAAAGAAATAATAAAATGCATGCATGGAGAATACGAGGAAGAAGGGAAGAAAGAGCCCTAATGGGGCGACTCCCTGGCTGCAGTGTGATGTCCTTGGATGATGCAGAAGCCTTAGGAGTCACCTCGTCCACCTCCAAGCTCCATGGATGAAGAAAGTGCCTTGACTTGGTGAAGAGGATAAGAGGAAATGTGGTGGAATGAGTGAGCCATGAGCTAAGGGTCAGGTGGGGTGAAAATTTGGCAGCACTTCGTGGCAAAAACGGAGCTCTCCTCCCTCTGAAGAAGAAGGGTCCCTTAAATAGAAAAGAGATAGATTAATCCCGTCACCAAGTGATAATGACCCAAATAAATTGATAAATCCAAGCAAACCGTGGGGAAGAGTCCTAGGAGGGTCCCAAGGTGCCATGGACTCTCAAACCATGCATGGGGGTTGTGGGGGTTGCTTGGAGATGATGATAAAGCCATTAGAGGATAAATAGGAGGTGGTTGCAGAGGCCAGCGCATGCAGATCATGTCGCGATGAGTCGTAGGGGCGCGACAATGATTGTCGTGATGGCCAAGAGGGTCGTGACCCTAAGGGCACGTGCATGGATATGCATGGGTTGTCGCGACGGCCAAAGGGGGCGTGACCTAGATAACGCGACACCACGACCCATCGCGCTAAGGAAATTCGATTATTCTTAGATTATTGGTCAATTATTTGAAGGAATAATCAACAATGAGGCATATGGACTCTTAAAAGGATAATTGGTTGGGATAATGTGAAATTGGGCTTTTAATGGCTCACAACATGGCTAAGAGATGGGCTCAAGGTGAGTGACCAACTTAGGGCTCATTAAGAGAACAAGAAATATGGTTCAACTTATAGGCCAGAATCGGTTGTCTATAGATTGCCCCTCTTTGGTTTCCACTTTGCAAGGGAGCATAGCAGAAATGTAACAGAGGTGTCATGAAATGACGATGAAGCGAAAATGACGTGGAGCGGACTGAAAAGATGGGGGCCAAGGTAAAGAGACACCCGATCTGACCAATAAGCAATGAGAATCATCTTGAAAGCCCCGAGTTAGCTGCTCGAGTAGAATGTAAAGAAAAACCCAAGTTTGGACGAGAAGGAGAAAGAAAAGGACGATCAACCCCTCGATTGAGAGGTACCCTAGCCCGAATGGCCTGCAGGTTCATTTTGGAGGGACATGTGCGTGCCAGGCAGGTAACTCAGACTATGTCGTGGGAGCGGTTCGCAAACAAAACGGATCAATAGGAATAAGGATGAAAATTGTATAGAGAATCCAAATAGGGAAATTCTCATCAGACTGGCAAGAGCAACTCGCTCGGAGACAGACCTTCCGATTCGGAGTGGAATGAGATTTCTTGTTCTATGCATGAAGAATGGTTAGGCACTCAACAAGAGCTCACCATTAGCCAGGGATGAGTCATGATAGCTCAAAATCCTACATGATGCATGCTGGGCTAAAGGAAAAGAAATCATTAAATCAAATGCAAAGAAAAGAGAAAATATAAAATATATGAAGGATAATATTGTTAAATCAGACAAGAATGGGTCGAGAGTCTTCCTGCAACCGCTGTGCAAGACAAAGTCCATCATCCCCAGAACTTATCTAACCTAACGGCCTATCCGGCGATTAGCAAAATGCACCTATATCATCATCGTTTTTGTTGAAGGGGAACTCAGATCCCAGAGCACGTTGAGAACTAGCCGGTCCTTGAAATGATATAATAAGTATAGTACCATATAGTAATGCAAATGAGTAAGGATAGAAATACTTACATGACTTATCTGTGTAGCTCTATTTTTTTGTGATTTTCTAATTTTCTGATTTTTTTTATTTTCTTTTGATGAAGAGGACTTTATCTTCCTTTGAAGCTGGTCCCACCCCATATGGCGGCCCAAAAATAGCAAGGGCGGCCCATGCAGCACTCCAGCGCCTCTCCTCTGTGCCCGGCCACATTAGCGCAAGGCACGATCTTCAGGTAAGCGCTTTCTCTCTCTACTTTTTGATTTTCTCTTTCTTCTTCTTCTTCTCTTATGCTGCCAACCCTCTATTTTTCTTCTTCTTCTAGATCCTCCCGGGCAATAGGCGCTACTCCAAAATTCCATGGCTAGAACCATGGTCAATGCACTCCTGTGGCGTCTACGAACCTACTACGCGAGTGGAAGCTCATCACCGTCCTCACGCTGGCCAAGAACTACCATGAAATCGTGCATGTGTGGGACAGTCTGACACGCTTGCAGAGTTGTGGAACCCACAAACCCATACCTTCATCTTCCCCTTGTTCGATCTTACTGGAGGAGCTGGAGCTCATGCTGGGGCTTCCAAAAGACAAGAGAGGGGAGGAATACCGCATCGCGCACACCGTGGCTGCCATAGACTCTTGGGCCATCCTCGGCGAGATCACCACTCGGACCTGGGACTTGAGCACCATGACAAGCCTGGGCTACATCCATCTTCTTCCTCTCTCCCAGTGGATCATGTCTCAGTGCAAGAGGAAGATCGAGAACTACCTTGCCATTGCCAAGGCCGCCGCCATCTTCATATGCGGCGTCATCCTCTTCCTTGCATAGGATCACCTCCTTGCTACATCCAACCTGAGCATCATCAGCTGTGCATGGAAAGGTATGAGCATCTCTCAAGCTGTCCTTGGATATCTATATGCTGGACTCTCCTTTGTAGCTATTGGCGGTCCTCTCTTCAGCTCTGTGGTTCCCTTGAGTGCTGGATGGGCATGCACCAAACTTCAGGCGACGAATGATCCTTCCGTCAAGTGCATGCGCATGCTTCATCACCCACTCTCCTTCGTCGGTGCTCCACTTCACATGACTACCCAAGCATGATGTGTGATGGCGATGATCAGGGATTGAAGAGTGAAGGATTTACTTGAAGACACTGATAGTGGAGCAGTTCGAGATGCGCCCGACCTTTCTCCACAATAAGGTCCTCCGTCTCCGTCAACACCCTGGTCTGGACTTGAGATTGATTGGAAATGAAGCACTAGTCCTCTACAACCCCAACTGATGTTACCTCCAGCATGGCGCCGCACGCACGGTGTGTCGACCTCTCCCACTACCCCAATCCAGCACGGAAGATGAACAATGAACAGGATGAACGGGACATGAGGCACACCATCATCCATTGGGAGGGGTGTGCCACAGGCCTCATCTCAATGGAAGTGATGAAGGATGACGATGTGAACTACGAGTATCACAAGCTTTGAAGCGGGTCCGACCATTAATACCTGCAGGGTTTGAGTCTGTACCGGGTGCTTGAGGGTGGGTAGAAAATGTAAAAGGTGGTAGTTAGGGCTTGGAAAGATTGCTTGATTGATTGTAGGCATGATTAGGAGTTGTAATTGACAGTTAGAATCAATAAAAATCAGAATTTTATTCACCATGTGCATTGTTCTGTTAAAGTCGCGACCCAAACAGACGTTGCCCAAAGGTCGCGACAGGGTGATGGGTCACGACATTGTCGCGGCCGATCTCGCCGTCACAATATTAACGCGACGTCTATAGGTGTCGCGACATTAATCGAGGATTCAAAAGTGCGGAAGCCCTCTTCTCCCCCCTTTGCGCACTCACAGTGTTGCTGCTCTGGCAATTTGGGCAACTCCAACCCTGACTCTCTCTCTCTCTCTCCCTGTGCTCTCTCCTTCTCTCCCTCTCTCACCTTCTCATTCTCTCACTTTCTCCCTCAATCTCTCTCACTCTCTCCCCCTCGGTGGCGATGGAAGGAAGTGGCGGTGGAAATGGGGAGTGTGGCAAGCGCTACGCAAGGAGGTCCCAGCGGCACATGGAGGAAGCTCCGGTGGGGGAGGTGCCGAAGGTGGAGATGGCGGAAGTGGAAGCGCCGGCCGAGGACGTAGAGGCGGCAGCGATGGTGCGGGAGGAAGCCATGAAGAAGGTAAGCCCTTGAGGCCTTAAACCTCTTGATTCAATGGTGTGGATGAATGGTAGAGCCCCACAGTCGGCCCGCATCTGAGAACACGACAGCCCACCCCATCGTGACATAAGAAGTCGCGACTGGGTCAGAGGTTGCGACATGGTCGCAGTCTCCCTAGGTGTCGCGACCAGGTCGCGACGCATCGAAGCGTCGCGACAAGGTCGCGACCCACTAGGGCGGCGCGAGTTCAGCCGAGGACTCCAGAAATGCAAGCTTAAGTTGACCGATTGTTCCTTCTGTGTTTGCAGGGAGAAATGAGGGCCCAGGTCTCATGGCTATTGGTGTTGACAGTATACCTGGCCTTCCCAAGGTTCCAGAGGGAGCAACTGGACGACATGGGGTTTGGGGAAGTGCTGAGGATGGATCGGATGAGGGCTGATGCCCCTCTCGCCCAGGCCCTACGCAGCAGGTGGGATGCGGAGGCGACTTCCTTCATGTTTCCGTAGGGACACATGATCCCTAGCCTGGAGGACATGAGCAGAATCACTAGGCTTAGAGTGTATGGTCGCCCGGTTAGCGGGTTCACCTACCCATGCTACCAGAGGATGGCTCGTAGGTTGCTAGACTTGATTGTAGGTCCTAGGTCTTCTCTGATCCCTAGGGTAGATCTGTAGGAGAGTTTAGGTCTGGTTGAGATTGGCAGGGGTGTAGGAGAGACCGTAGATGAGCAATTGGACAGGCTGGTGAGGAGTTGTCGGGAGACTCTGGCCAGTGAGCCTGGGGCTCAGACAGATCTGGATTTGCACCGCTTCCTCACATTCTTCCTGGGTAGACTTCTATTTGCTACGAGGGGCAACACGGTCCACTGTCAGTTCCTACCGCTGCTAGAGGACCTAGACCAGGTGGGGGACTATGCGTGGGGAGATGCTCTTCTGGTGCATCAGTTCGACAGCCTGGGCTCCTCCGACTAGCAGACGTCCATCAGCGGCTTATTCCCTTTCCTTCAGGTACTCTTCTCTTCTCTTGCCCTTTTACTTTAATTTCCCTTTCTTCTATATCTGTGATCTAATTGTGCCTCTATTTTTGCAGGTCTGGACTTACCTCCACCTTCCAGGCCTAGGGAGAGGTGTTCTAGAGCGACTGGGCCTCGTGCCCTTAGCTCGACCTTGGGTGCCGTGCCGAGACACGCACCCACTGGAGGAGCAGCTGGCGTCCATCCAGGATGCGATAGACGTCTACCCTCAGCTAGATGTAAGTTCTACCCTCTTTCTAAATTCAAATTGATTTCTTTTAAGTGCTTGGTTACTGATCAGATGTGTAAAACCCAGCCCCGTTGGACCCTTGGCCCCATCCTCAGGGTCGCGACAAGCGCCCTGGCCGCGACATGGTCGCGCCAGAGCGGCCTGCCGCAACGGGTTTGGTGACGCGCCGACCCCGTCTGCCACGACTTGATCCTCGTTGCGATGCTCTGGGCTGTCGCGACTGTGTTCTGACAGGACTTGACCGTGGTCCTGTCTGTCAGAACGGTCGTGTCGGGTGGTAGGTTCGTACAGCATTGACGCGACCTGCCAGGCCGTCGCGACTGCTTTTCTGGTCTTCGTGGTTTGACCGCTTTTTGGGGTCACGCCAGGGGCGACCGTCGCGACATGGTCACGACGCCGAGGAGCGTCGCGACACGCTTGTTGTCACGATGGGTCGGCCCGTCGCGTTCTGGGGGGCGTCGGTTTAAAAACTGAAGGCGCGCCCATTCTCCCCCTCTCGCCCTCTCAGCTCTCTTTCCCCCCTCTCTTCTCCCTCTCAGGTTTCTCTTGTGGTTTCTTGATGGATCGTGGTGTTTGAGGCGTCTGTGCTGAGTTGGTGTCGTCCCGTTCGTGCAGGGGACGTGTTCGTGCCGTTTGGAGAGAGGAGGAGGCGTCCTTTCCTACGAGAAGGCCCTAACGGGTTCGTTCTTCGTGTGGAGGTAGGGACTCTTGATCCTCTCGCCCTAAGCATGCTCCCTTCCCCCTCTAAAGCATGATTTCCTTGTGGTTTGGGGTTTGGGAGTATGAGAACTCCATGCTCGAGGTTGAGTGAGGTTTCCCTTCGAGTGTAGATTCATGTTGTGGGGTTGTTTAAGGGTGGTTTGGATGCTTTAATGGCTTTCTTGCATGTTGAGCATGCTCCCCTCCCCCTGTGGTTGCTCATTTCGTATTTTGGGATGATTCTCGGAAGAAGGGTTCCGGAGCTCTCCCCTACTGAGAATGCGACCCCTTTAGAGGTCGCGATCTTGTCGCGGTGGCTTGGCCGACCGCGATGGGATCGCGGTGCTCTTGAGTGCCGTGACCTGGTCGCGACGGCTCGGACCGTCGCGACAGGGTAGGGAGTCACGATCATGTCGCGACGGCCCACTGCACCGCGACCTCAGCCGTGAGACAGGTTCCTGATCTTCGCCATTTCCGTTTCTTTTATTGTACCCGTGGCACCTGTGCTAGTTCCCTAGTGCGGTCTACACTAGTCTTTCTCCCGGTACTCAGCACTTGAGGGCTTTTCCCGTGTGAGAGGTTGTTACCGTTGCCTGGGACCCCCATCCTCGGGCGCCTCCGAGGGAGGTATCGGGGCGACGAGTGTGCTCGAGTCGGTAGCCCAGTAGACAGACTCCAGAGCTCAGGGGAAAATGGTGGTTAGGACGGCGACGTTGAGTCGTTTGCAGAGCTCTCTTGGCTAGGCCTGGGACACCGAGGACGGCTGGAGTTCTACCCGGTGCAGGTTAGTCAGTCCTTGTTCTCACTGCCTCGCTCTTTGCAGCCCCGAAACCTCTTAGAGAGGCCAAGCGTGGGACCGTAGTTCGGCCAGACTACGGAAGTTACTGTTGTGTGCTTTGGGGTTCCTACCTTGCTCTGATGAGACGTGGGGGTTAGGACCTGGGTCGAGGATAAGACGTCGGTGGACGCACCTGACCTTGACTAGTGGTAGTGTTTCCATAGCTAGTGTTCCTTGTCCAGGCGGAGTTCCCTCCGTCTGTGTTTACTAGACTTGTGGTGGTCACGACGAGCAGTCGTACGGAGTTTCCGACCGTGTGTACTTTCCTTACCATGTTAGTTGTAGTTTTGCTTCCGCACTTCCGTTGGTAGGTAGAAGATATGAACTGCTGTCATTTATTTATATATATTCTTCTGCCTATCTAGAGCCAGTAGGAGATTGGTAGTCCCTACTGAGCTTCTGTTGTGAAGCTCATCCCTCCTTTTCCCAGGTGAGACTTCTCAGCAGCGGCAGGGCGCGCGCCGGGCAGAGGAGACGGGGCGGTAGTCGTGGTCCCCGTAGCTAGCAGTGGTCCCCCTTTTTTTAGTGTACATCACCCTCGGGGTATGCCCCTAAGGGACTTGTCCTTCCCCTGCCTTTTACTTGTACTAGCGTGCGTGCGTTGGGACTGTACTTAGAGCGGTACACAGCGGTCTCGCTCTCTTTTCTGTTTCCGCCTGTACGCTTCTAGTTTAGCAGTTGACGTTTACTTCCGTTACATATCCTGTTAGATACATATTATAGCCCTTCCGGGTCCCCGGATCCGTGGGCGGAGACCGCGAAAATTGGGTCCTTGGCGTGGGCCGAGGGTCGGGTTCTCAGGTCGTTACAGTTGGTATCAGAGTGAGAGTCTGACAGGACTTGTAATGGATTTAAACTGCAACAGGAAGTCCCAACGGAAGTACAAGTACACTGCTAGCCGCCCGAGTGGTATTGTTAACCTTTGTTGGTTGTGTGTCGTGTAGGACATGGCTCCGCGTAGGCGCAGTCAGGCTAGACAGTTGATCGAGCAGCAGGATGAGTCCGAGATGCCCGCGCAGGGGCAGGTCCAGAAGGAGGTGTCAGCAGAGGAGTCAGTGGCACGGCCTCAGGGTGCAGTGGCAGCGGCAGGTGGACAGTAGCAACCGGAGTACCAACCTCAGCCGCAGCAGTACGCAGACTGGTTTCCCATGGCTGAGCAGTTCTTCAGGGCCATGTACCAGGGAGCGTGGCAGCCAGGGTAGGTAGCAGCAGGTGTTCAGTTTCTGGTACCTCCCCCAGTAGTGCCGGAGCAGCAGGTAGATCCAGAGGTGGAGCAGCCAGAGCGTCAGCAGCGGTCGGGTACTGGGAGTACCTGAGCCGAGCAGCGGAGGACGTCGGTTACGGAGAATAGGACCACTCTCCTAGATAGATTTTTGCGTCTTCGACCACCGATGTTCCACACTGAGTATGATCCAGATAAGGCAGAGAGCTGGACCCATGAGTTAGAGTGCATCTTCGAGATCATGGAGTGTGATGAGGAGAACCAGGTTCGACTGGCAGTATACCAGCTCAAGGGAGCAGCCCATGAGTGGTGGAGAGTTTAGAGGTAGACTCACTTCCAGGGGCAGAGGTTGGATCACATCTCTTGGAAGCGGTTTTCGGAGGTCTTCCACGGCGAGTACTTCCCCGACTACGCTCGACGTGAGAGACGGGACTAGTTCCACACGTTGGTTCAGGACGACCTCACAGTTTCGCAGTACCACCTGAGGTTTGTCTGGTTATTGAGGCACGTGCCGCATGTCGCAGGTAGCGATCAGGCATGTGCGGAGAGGTTCATAGCAGGACTGAGACCAGACCTGAGGTGGGGTGTGACGGCACACACGTGTACCACCTTGGGAGAGGCCGTGGCGAAGGCCACCGCCTTGGACAGAGAGACTTGGCAGCCTCAGCAGCAGTAGTAGGGAGGAGCCTTTTCCAGGTCCTCGCCTTACCAGCGTCCAGCAGGCAGTCGTGGCAGCACGACTTCTTCATCTTCGGGCTCAGGCAGTTCAGGTAGTTCTAGATTGCGCTCGAAGTTCAAGCAGATGAGCACCCGTGGTGGTGGCAGAGGGAAGCAATAGAAGCGCCAGTCCAAGTTTGAAGAGCAGTCAGTTGTCCAGGGAGCTGAGCAGGGCAGTCAGGAGGCAGTTTGCTACACCTGTGGCTTACCGGGCCACTTCAGGAGGGATTGCCCCATGGGGCAAGCCCTGCAGCAGCAGCAGCCAGTTCAGTACGTTCAGCAGCCACCTCAGTACCAGTACCCTCCCCAGCAGCTGGGGCAGTACCAGCAGCAGGCTCAGCAGTTTCCACAGCCGCAGCAGTACCAGCCATACCAGCAGCAGCAGCAGTACCCCCAGCAGCCGCCGCAGCAGCAGCAGCCCCAGCAGGCGCCGCAGCGTGGGCGTGGTTGTGGTCGCGTGATGGCGCTCACCCGGGAGCAGGCAGAGGCGTCAAACCTTGTTATAGGTACTCTACCTATCCTTGGCAGAGCCGCTCGTGTTTTGGTCGATCCCGGTGCTTCTTTGTGTTTTGCTTCCGAGGAATTCTATGAGTCCCTAGCTTGTCACGCTCCTGAGAGGCAGTGTGACGTGATGGTCGATCTCCCATCTGGTGACTATATGCATTCTTTTGGTTACTTGGAGGGTGTAGCAGTCGAGGTTGAGGGGCACCAGTTTCCATCCAGGTTGTACGCACTGCAGCTTTGCGACTTTGACGTCATCCTGGGCATGGACTGGTTAGAGGCTCACTCAGCCGTGGTTGATTGCCAGCGAAAGACCGTTCGGTTTAGAATACCTGGAGAGCCTGTCCTCTGCTTCCGAGGTATCCGATCTACCCGTCGGCCATTTATTTCCTTGTGTAGAGCTCGCCGTTTGATCCGCGATGGCTGTGTGGCGTACCTTGCTTCGGTTTGTTCTTTGGAGCCTAGCGGATCTTCAGTTTTTGACGTGCCGGTTGTTTCTGAGTTCTCCGACGTCTTTCCGGAGGATCTACCTGGTTTGCCGCCTGAGCGTGAGGTAGAGTTCTCCATTGAGCTTTTGCCCGGTACGATGCCCATGTCCAAGGCACCTTACCGGATGGCCCCGGCGGAGCTGCGTGAGTTGAAGCGCCAGTTGCAAGAGCTTCTTGAGTTGGGCTTCATTTGCTCGAGTCACTCGCCGTGGGGCGCGCCTGTTTTGTTTGTGCGAAAGAAGGATGGTAGTCTTCGTTTGTGCATCGATTATCGGCAGTTGAACCAGGTTACTGTGAAGAACAAGTACCCGTTGCTGAGGATCGATGATTTGTTTGATCAGTTGCAGTCGGCCCGAGTTTTCTCGAAGATTGACTTGAGATCCGGTTACTATCAGATGCGGATCAGAGAGTCGTGGTCGCGGCCGCCTAATCTGTCGCGCCAGGACCCGAAAGCAAACAATGAAAATAAAAGAAAAAGCCGAACCCTAGCAGGATTCTAACAAAGAGAAACATAAAGACACACAAAAAAATAGCATGAATAAGACATAGATGCACTCTTAGAATAGGAATAGAGAGAAGGGGAGAGGAGGAGTGCGTACCTAAAGTCGCGTCCGCCTATATGGATGTGATAGCGTCGCGACCATACGATCCGTCGCGTTCACAACAGAAAGCAGAAAGACAAAAAAAAACACAAAAATACACCTAACAGGGATCTACCAAGCGCTTAAACAGATAAACATGGCAAGCAAACAAGCAAAATCGACGAGGCTAGCATTGAAGGTCCCACCATGATCGCCAAAAGGTGTAATCATGGGGTTGCACACCCCTCGAGACACACAATATATTTTTAAATAATTTAAAAAGCATGGATTAGGAAATGTGATCGCCACCTAACAAGTTGCCATGGATAGGAAAGAAATTAGGCTAACATGCTAGGAAAGGGAGTGAGAACAAAGGCACTTACTGACGTCGTGACGGGTCTCCCCATCGTGATGAGGCTGATGTTGTGACAGTCTACTAGGGCGCGTCTCGGCTATCATGTCACCCGTGCCTGTCGCGTTCTTTGCAGTGCGAGAGAATGGTTGGTGGACCTTCTTCCCGCCCTCCAGCTGGCAATTGGACAAGAGCCCCTCGTTCAATCTTGCTTTGGATGCCTGCCAAAATGGAGAAAACAACAAAACAAACCCTATTAGACCATATTTAAGTGTAGCATCTATCCAAAAAATGAAATAAAATGGAAGAGCATGGAGAACTTGGGGTGTGGTTTTAAACCCCTTGGGTGGTACGAAAACGTAGGAATGAAAGGAAGATACGTTCCTATCTAAAAGAAATAATAAAATACATGCATGGAGAATAAGAGGAAGAAGTAAAGAAAGAGCCCCAATGGGGCGACTCCCTGGCTGCAGTGTGATGTCCTTGGATGATGCAGAAGCCTTAGGAGTCGCCTCCTCCACCTCCAACCTCCAACCTCCATGGATGAAGAAAGTGCCATGACTTGGTGAAGAGGATAAGAGGAAATGTGGTGGAATGAGTGAGCCATGAGCTAAGGGTTAGGTGGGGTGAAAATTTGGCAGCACTTCGTGGCAAAAACAAGGCTCTCCTCCCTCTGAAGAAGAAGGGTCCCTTAAATAGAAAAGAGAGAGATTAATCCCGTCACCAAGTGATAATGACCCAAAATAAATTGATAAATCCAAGTAAATCCATGGGGAAGAGTCCTCAAACCACATATGGGGGTTGTGAGGTTGCTTGGAGCCATTAGAGGATAAATAGGAGGTGGTTGCGGTGGCCAGCGCATGCAGATCATGTCACGACGGGTCGTAGGGGCGCGACAATGATTGTCGTGATGGCCAGGATGGTCGTGACCCTAAGAGCACGTGCATGGATATGCATGGGTTGTCACGATGGCCAAAGGGGGCGCGACCTGGATAACGCGACACCAAGACCCGTCGCGTTAAGGAAATTTGATTATTCTTGGATTATTGGTCAATTATTTGGAGGAATAATCAACAATGAGACATATGGACTCTTAAAAGGATAATTGGATGGGATGATGTGAAAAGTGGGCTTTTAATGGGCTCACAACATGGCTAAGAGATGGGCTCAAGGTGATTGACCAACTTGGGGCTCATTAAGAGAACAAGAAATATGGTTCAACTTATAGGCCAGAATCGGGTGTCTACAGCGGGGGTTTAATGATCAGGGTGTTCGACATGCATCCAACGTAGGACTCTTAAGATTTAATCTAAGACAATCAATCAATCACAATACTATATTCTCTCGGTTGACAAGAAGATCGACCAATTGTTACATGCTATCGCAACTAGTGCACATTTATGCAACGTTACACGCTATCTCGTTATATGGCCAATCCTTTATCATGCTACTTTTGCAATATTCTTTTTAATGGATTATCATTCTCTTGCTATCATGTGATATTAATCTCTTGACTATACTTAATCATTTTCTCTAGTTATCCTGCTTTACAAGACATTAATCACTTAAAGCATGCCTATTTACACGAGATAATACTGAGCGTTGTCGCTCACCCTGCGCTATTTTGTTATATGTGTTTCAGGTAAGTCAGATGATGATGTTACCAACACCAACGGGAATGGACTGGAGTCTTGAGCGATCTGGAATCATAGCAATGGAATGACCTTAGTATCATGGAGTCTAGTTAGATATTTGCTTAATTATCCTTTCCAATGTAATGATGTTATTGAGCCCTATGTTTTGGTTCAGAATTAGTGGTTGTAATAGTTTAGGTGATTTATCAATAGAATGAGGAGTTTATTGCAATTATTGTTCATTAGCTGCTCTAATTTTTTTTGCGACTGTATGCGCAATTTACGTTACCATATACTCTGCTCACGTCCCCTCGATTTATTCCGCTGCTAAATTGACGGGGCGTGACACCACGTCTCTTGTGTATCGACCTGCATTTCATCTCCTTAGTGTAGGGCTTCTTAATTTCTTGGTGGAGCAACAGATCTGAAACACCATTCATATATCTTTTCCCCCTTGCTGTCGAAGCCTTATTACCTCTCTATCCACACCTACTTCGACTTCCCATGCCCTCTTCAGTGGTACGTATTTGTGGCACGTCGGTCGCTTACTTCACAACCCCGTCGTATTCTTTTGGAGCTATAGTGGTGTTCATCCATATGGATCATCTCATATTCATGTTCAGAGTCCTGCAAGCTTGGACCATCATCAACCCTCTTCATGTGGGGGGATATCATGCAGGGGCTCCTTTTCTCTCTAGTTGTTTCTACCATAGATGGAACCATGTTAAATTAGAGGACCAAGTTTTCACTATTACAAGAAGATTGAAGAACTCTCAAGTTCAATTCGACATCGACAATATATTGTTGGTGATGAAATCTTCTTTTTGATTGTCCTATAATTTGATCAACTTTGTTGATCTCTGATTTATGGATCTTAGCAGTTGGGGTTGGAATTTGAATACCATGTATGGGTTTGTTTCATCTTTTGTGTTGCTTCGTACTTATTTGAATGAATGAATAACAAGTTGCTTCTTTTTCAAAAAAGAAAAGTGAGAGGTGATATAGATAAACAAACAGGAGCAGGTGCAACAGAGAGATGCTATGGACCATTGTCTTTATGACCCCGACCAATCTACTTCATCGTCAAGAGGTCCTATAAAATGTCGCACGTGGGAAAGAAAGTAATACAACAATTAGCTTCCCTTATTGAAATCGTATTACTCATACTGAGAAGTTGAACAAGTTGGGCATATTGCTCTGCGATAAGGAATGGAATAGGGATGCTTGATGTTGTTGGTTGGTGAAGTTTTCTACTACATCTTGTTAGAAATGTGATAATGTGCGATGACAATGGGAGCAATGTTTGGCATTAAGCTTGACACATTATACTTGTGTGTGACCGAGACATTGCAATGAGTACATCGCTCTTGATCCCTGGGTTCTTGGTCTGGTAGTCAGCCCTTAGCAGAAGGATTTCCAACATGAAGCTGTATGTGTTTAGTAAACATAGCATAAGCTTCTATTGTCGAAGGTGCTTGTAGCAGATTGTAGTGGCCTTAGATACTTATGCACGAAAAGGCTCCGTATCCAGATCCGCCTCCTGTGAAGAAATCAAAGTCTCACTAGGGATAACACACATGTGTCTAGTAAGAATATAAAAGACAACCATAGGATCACTGGGCTAAGTCAATTATTAACCAGAAAATAAACAAAATGTACTGAAGGTCAAGTAACCATCACTGTAAATGAAAGTAACCATTGCAATTGTGAAAAACCTGAGTCAGAAAGGCATGACGCCGCCACTCCGATCACAATTACTGGGTAGCTAATCCCAAACTTGATCCAGACAAAGAAGCCACAAGAAATATCTCTCAATATTGTAGCCACAGACGAAAGATCCAATTGTGGCTCTACCTCAACAAGTACAAAAAACTGCGGAGACCAACTAATTCTACTTGTAGCTTGGCCGGACTACAAACCCACACATAACACACCTCTAGGATTTTGGGGCTCGTAGAGTGAGGCAAGTGAGAACAAGGGAGTAGTTAGGAGTAAGGGTGTTCACTATTCAGTTCAAACCCAAAAACCAAACCGAACCGATAGTTCAGTTAGATTTGGTTCGGGTTGAGAGGCCCCTCAGTTTGGTTCGATTTCTCATTGTGAAACTGAGATAAGTTGAACATATAGAAAAATAAATAATAACATATCATATTATAGCAAGTTCTGTAGCGTAGTTGGTCAGTGAACTGAAAGTTATATGGGATGTGGTGGGTTCAATTCTCACAAGTGCTTTAAAAACCTCCTTTTATTGTTTTTCGGTTCAAATCGAACCTGTTTGATAAAATTTCAGTTTGATTTTGGTTTGGCAAAAAAATGGGCCAAACCAAACCAACCAGACCCATGAACACCCCTAGTTGGGAGTCAGTACATTTACTGGTGTCTGTGCCTTACATGTGACCTAACTGAAAACCAACCACACCACAAGTCGTTGCCATACTATCATCTTTCCCTCAGCCGGACTTACAACTCGACAAACGAATGAGGATGTCCAGGAAGACGACATAGACCTCTACAGTACACACAATACTGGGACAAACTCTGAGCACTAATGTGCTTGGCTCATAGAGAACCTGAGGTACCCGACTAAAGAGGCATTTCAGATAAGCACCGGATTACCGAAATCGCGGTAAACCACATTTATATTATCAAATCTTTAAAAAAATGCCAAAATCACTATTCTCACTATCACAATACAACATAATCATCGGGCACACAAGTTGGGGCACTGTTGACTCAAAGGTTAACCCCCACCCTTAGAAAGAAACTTGGTACACAGAAAGCTAGAACTCGCCACAAACCCCTGACGTGACACTAACGCACCACGAATGGGAACCACGTTAGCAAACACTAACACATTCGCCAACTCGGATGCCTTACAAGACGTCCAACCGATGTGACAAGATCTTAGATAGATCACCCAACCTGAGGGTCTCACACAGAGCACCCTAAGAATGGCCACATAGACCTAAACCATTGACTGAAAACATCTTAAACCATAGAACATGTATAAAGCCGATCATTCCATTGTCTAAACCTCATTTCAAACCATTACATTCTCTCACATGAAACTCATTTGATTATTCTCAATGAAACACACTTTAATAAACAAATACATTTATCTAATGAAATAACACTAGAAACTAGGACCAATACATTTATCTAATGAAATAATGCTAGAAACTAGGACCCCATTGGGTCCACACTGCGACCTAGAGACCTAATGGTCTCAGAAACCAAAATGTGTTTGGGTAAATGATCGTGTTAAGAATGAGATGCCTTGATATGCCACATTTTGGATGAGAACGCGTCGGGGACAACGATCATGATAAGAACACGGCCACTCTGTCCGTCGCATTCTTAGACAGAACGCCTAGCTCTCGGGTTCCACAAAAACCCAAGAAACTCCATTTTCACAACCATCAATCTGTTGTAATCAATTATCTCGAAAAGAAACCACCCACAAGCTACTAAACATTCATTTACATGCTTTAAACCACATAAACTATGCAATGAAGTGAAAGAATTCCTCTACCAACATGAAGAACAAAGCTAGATCGGAGTTTCCATGCTGCAAATGTTTTCCTTGCATGGAAACCGTGCAAAATCACCAGCCCCAGGGCCGAAATCGGAAAAACCTCCCTCTGGGAGCTTCCCCTTAGCCGAGCATGGTTGTTTTCCTTATTTGGCCAACGAACAACAACTTAAAACATCGAAAATCAGAATGCGACAAAGTTTGGCATCGCATTTAGAACGCGACCTATTGAGCCGTCATGTTCATGAACGCAACACGATGCAGCAGCCCAGCACGCTCCACGCATCACAGGTGCAGACGAAGAACCAAAATAGACATTGCTAAGATTGCGACATAGGTGAAGGCCGCATTATGAATGCGTCGCCCACCCCCTTTGCGTTCTCAAACAGAGAATCTGAGTGCTATGTGGGTCAATATTTTCAACCCACAACACCCACACAACATACTAAAGTCCAAAACATAACTCTATGGCCACCCATTGGCCTAATAATCAAATAAGATTTACTAAACTAGAATTCGGATGACCACGACGTTACATAGATGTTGCGACTTATCTCTTGAAGGATGAAGGAATATGCCTGGCAAATCGAGGGAAGGGGGGTCTATGAGGTGTATTTGTCTATGTGCTCCTCAGTAGCCATCATTTAATCCCATGAGAAAATGCATGAGATATATGTTTGCATTGCTGAATAATAATGTTGTTATTGGATGGATCAAATTGGGTGAGTTCATCCCATAAGCCTTTGACGGTGTTATAGTTTTTGATGACGAGATCTTTGCCCTATTGAAGAGTCGCTAAAGATCACTTGAGCCTATAGATCCATGGACCGATTGAAGGAGAAAAACGATCCTTTTGATCAGCCCAAATGCTAGATGTTGTGTCCCTATATAGAACCGAGGGGACAATGGTTTGAGTTTAATATCCATGAAAGGACCATGTTGTTGACACAGTGCTAGAGCTATAAATGGGATTGTCAACAGCTGGTTCTATGATGCTTCCATTGACAATGCCATCTTGTTCTTAGCAGACAGTGCCATAGTCATGGCCCGCTACCATGGAACGTAGTTATATCCTATGAGAAGCGCTGAGACAAGGACCACACCAAGATTATCACATGGGTGGGGAAAATAGTTAAAGGCTCTCCATCCCTTCCATATTGATAGCTTGATCTAGAGCAACATTAGCCTTTGATGTATCAACAACAGTAGCTGTTGTTTCCATTGATGTAGTAGCATCATGAGGATCAACAACAATAATGCATGAGGCTCTACCATAGTGACAAGATGGGGGGACAGTTCTTTCTTTCTCTGACACCAAGATAAAAGGAAGAGTGGGTGAAGGAACAATGGGTGAAGGATGGCTCTGTGCATTCCATGAAGGGAATCATGGAGAGGGGCATCAAATGCGTAGAAGAACTGAGTTTAAAAACAAAACAATTCTCTTACACCTTGTTATCGGACTGAGATGATGTTCGAAACCTCATGCAATCCAATCAAGGGTGAGACATTCTCACCTAGGTGAGTTTGTAGATCCCCTGACGAGCAGAATCTAGCTCACTAGATTAAAAGAGCTCACGTGACCTCTCTCTAGTGGTGTCCACATAGCGGTGACCGGCGACAACAGCTCCTCCTCACGTCCGTGTCCCCTCTCCAATTGGACACGGCTCCTAGCAGCATGAAGCAGCATCAGCGAGCAAGCTATAGCAGCAGCAGCAGAAAGCCAATAGCAGTAGGTGAAGAGAACTTACGACTCTCTCTTCTCTCTCTTCTCACCTTAGAAGAGAGCAAGAGAGAGAGAGCAAGGAGGAGAGGAAGGGTGGTGGATATGAAGAGCTCAACTTGTATCTCTTCACAGATCTCCTCTCCTAAATAGAGGGCAATTTTCAAACCCTGGCACGGCATGCACGTCGTACGACCATCCATACCTATCTTGATGGAAAGACAAGATGTCACCAAGTAGTCTTGGAGACACAGGTTACTATCATCAAGACAGTCTTGGTGACAGTCGATCTTGTTGCCAGACATCCTAGGGACAGTCGACTCTGTCGCTAGGGCCATCCTGGTATTGTCTATCTCGTCGCCAAGACCATCCTGGCGACAAAATGTCTTGTCTCCATCTAGGGTTAGAAAAGAGCCAATTGAATAACTCTTATCCAATTCTCTAGATCGTCATGTCATCCACATTTTGTGTGTGACTCTCTAAACCTAATACCGATGTAAAGTCGTGACTGTTCGGATCCATGTTTAATGGTTCTGGTGTGGTGCCCTTGGCCAATGTGGGGTCATTGGGCCCTGGTTGTGGTTCCCGGTTGTTGCGCGGGTGTTGTGAGACTTAAGTTGTTGCCCATTTAGCCTGCTGATTTTCTGGTGAAGAAGGCGACGGAGTGGGTCATCGCGTTTCAAACGCGACGGCTACCCCCATTGCGATTCACCAAACCGCCTTTTCGTGGCGCGACGCATTGGCAACAGCAAGGTCTATCGCGTTTAATGTGTTTTAAACATGATGTCTGCCTCCGTCAAGATTTTGACTGTGCATTTAATGCCTAGTTTCTGGCCAGACAGAGTAGGGTTGGCTCTGTCCGGCGAGGAGAGAGCTACTATGGAGGATTACGATGATTCTTGCATTTTCTGGCTTCCTGGTGGCTGGTCCAGTGCGGGATCTATGCGAGGAGGGCGTTCGGACCATGGGTAAGGCCAGCGATGTGGTGGTCTTCGCGTTTACTGGGCTCTTCAAGTTGGTAGGGAGACTTCCCTTGTGTTTTGTTTTATTGGAATGGTTTGAAGTTTAGTAGAGCATGCTATGTTGGTGGGATATGGTTTGTTTATTATTTTAAAGATTTAAATTGTAGTATAGTTGATGTTTGGAGTGGTTTTCCGAAAGTAGAAGGGGGTCTGACGGTCTGCCTAAAAAGGCGATCGACTTGTCCGTTGCGTTTTGTTGTGAATGCGATGACTGGTTCCGTCGCGTTCTTAACACACCTGTGTGACTGCCCGTGTTCTTAGTGTGAACGCGTCGCTTTGGGTGGTCGTGTTATGGTGTTTCAACCAACAGGTGTAAATGCGATGACAAGGTCTGTCGCAATTTACACTCTGACTGTCACGATTGGTCTGAAGGCGACGTATCGGGCTATCGCAATTACTTCGCGGCACTGGGCCTTATCGCGTTTTGCTTGGAATCACGACTGGTAAGGCCGTCGCGACTTGATAGGCGACCACTGTGTCTGTTACATTTCACTTCCGAGGTGTGTGCTGTGTGTGGTGGTTGGGCAGTGAGGGTCATTTGTTGACCTAGCCCTGGTGTTCTGGTATGCTGTTAAGGTATTTATGTTATTTCAATGATAGTAAAGCATGTATAGAGATAATGGTTTGGTTTATGGTTGATTAGTGAATTATGTTGTTTATGTTATTCATGTCAAACATGTTAATTATGTTAATCATGGCGATTAGAGTAAGGTGTTAAGATAATGTGGTTTGTGTGTGTAGTGGTGTGTGTTGCTATGGAGGTCATGTGATGACCAATGATAAGCAAATTTTAGTATTTATGATAACATGGTTTATGAGTAAAGGTTTTATGCATACGTTAAGTGTTCAACGATTTGTGTGTTAGCCGAGTGTGGTGGTACAATGCCTATTTCAGAATGGCTCTCTAGTCGGGTACCCTAGGTTCTTTGTGAGCTAGGCACATTGTGGTTTGTTGTGCTCGGGGTTTGTCCTGGTACTGTGTGTACCATCGAGGTCTGTGTCCTCTTCTTGGACACCCTCACTCCTGTGTTTGAGCTGTATGTTCGGATGAGGGAAAGACGGCAATGGGGTAGCGACTTGTGAGTTGTGGTTGTGTTCGATCGCTTGTAGCGCGCTCATGGTTGGGAGACGGACACCAGTAGACATACTAGTCCCTAGCTAGTCCTATGTTTCCAGTGCCTCACTTCAGAGAGCTCGGGCCAGAATCCTTAAAGGTGCCAGGCGTGGGCCTACAGTTGTGTGGTCTGTAGGTGTGGTGTTGGTTGGTCTCCACGGTTTGTTTACTTTATTGTGTGGTTGAGGAGTGACAATTGGACCTTTCGTCCTAAACTGCGAGACTGGGAGGTAGTTCTTGTGTTGTGTTGTCCGGGTTGGATACTGACGTCATGAACCAGTAGTCCATTCCCGTGTGGTGGCATCATTCCTTCTGATTCGTGCTTTGCCATTGGTTGTGGCTTGTGAGTGGTGACTCACCAGTTGTGGTTGTTGTGTGTCGTGCTGGTGGCACAGTGGCACTTATGGTTCAGTTGTGGTACCTTACGGTTTCAGATACTTGTACCTGTGTGGGTAGTTGGTTGTGGTGGCACCGTGTGTGTGTGCCAGTGTTTCAGGCGTTGTTGTGGAGCTGTGCTCCGTGGAGGTCATGTTGTGTGACCTTCCACTTGTCATGTTTGTACCCTTTATTGGGTAGTTCTTCGGTATGGTTGTTACCGTGAGATTGTGTGGTGGATTGACTCCTTGTGGTCAGTCCTGTTACCCTTTGTGGGTAGTTGGCCCGTATGGCCTTTGTTTTACTTGTTAGTTAATGTGGGGGACTGACTCCTCATTGTCGGTCTCGTTACCGTCTATAGTGGTTGGCCTATATGGCCCATGGCGTGGGGGTTTCAGTTGTTGTGGTGGATTGGTGTGTCTACACTAGTCCTGTTGCTTCTTTTATTTCTTGTAAGTCGTGGCAGTTAATGTGTTTATATTTAATGCAATTCAGTTATGTTTATGGTTAGCACGTTTACTTCCGTAGTGCTTCAGTTAGTGCTGCCAGTGAGACCATTAGGGGTTGAGGACTTGGTTCCTTTTTTCAAATGTTGGTTTGTCGTTGTTTTGGGAGGTCCCTGCTGAGCCTGTGACTTGTTGAGGCTCACTCCCTTACATTTGCTTTCAGGGTTAGCCGTGAGTTTGGCGTGCGGTAGTGTTGTGGCAGACTTGTACCACCAGCAATTGAGTCGTAGTTGTAGTTGTGTGAGCTTTGGTCCCCTGGGGTTATGCCCCAGGTAGTTATACTTTTCTCTTGGACATGTAATAATGTATTGGGACAATGTAATTTAATGTGAATGAGTATAAATACATGTACTCTCTTGTATGTTATACTCTTGTGGTTGCCCTTTATATTCTTTCTGGACGTGTATGTGAGATATCCCTTGCGAGACTTCGGTCCGATGCGGGAGGCGGACTTGGATATGGAGCCTTATTGGGCATAAATATCTAGGGTCACTACAATCGAGCTGGCCGTGAGTTATACCTGTTAGAACTTCTTCTGACTAAGTGAGTCATTATCTCCATAATGATTCACTCAACTCATCGGCTATGGTCGACCAAGATACTATGCCATAGTTCTCAAATAGTATGGGGGGATTAAATCCATTGGATATTTCTGCCCACAATACCATGTACCTTTAGTCCCTCATTCATCTAATATCCTAGAGACCTTATGTTAGTCATGGTACAGTTAGACCTATATGAAATCCATTTGAATCTTACTCATATCGGATTCTCCTGGAGAACTCCTTCTCTCTCAATTCAATTGACCCTGACTAGGGATTTGCCTAAGCAAGAACACACGAAATATTCCTCTCATAATATCGAGAATCGACGATCCTTTATTGACACACAATTGCCTTCGTAAGGTTGGCTATCATTTTCAATAATCGATTGTACTAGATTTGGAACTACCAGACTTATAAGTCCGGTATCCAAAAATGGAGTACTCAAACAAGGCATCCTTGGCCTCTAAGTCTAAGGATCAGTTACACAACTGAGACCACAAAATCGTTGTTTGACAATCAGGTATCATCAACCATACAACATTTCGAGAGCGGATCATTCAGTGAACTCATTCTTCAATGAGCATCTATACTATACCCATAGTATCTCCACACAAGTAGCTATGAGATCAGTTGTCTCCATCATATGTATGGATATATAACACACTGGTCTATCCGGTTATCTTGATGTCCTTCTTGAGTAACCTATGACAACGAATATTTAGTACCTATGTTTAAAGAGAATTAGTTTCATTATGATTCTAATCCTCATTGCAAAGACCCATGGACATCACAATATATAAACATCATCCTATATATGTAATATAGAGTGAGAAAATGCCATTAATATTATTACCAAATGAGATTAGTAGAAGATTACAAGTGCCATCACTAATGTGAGTTGGCTTGCAAAGTTCTCATAACTTGCATTCCGAGTCACCATCATCCTATTGTATTTATAGAATGGAATACATAGAATATGTAACGTCGTGACCATTCGGATCGTGGTTTGAATGGTTTATGGGCTAATGTGTGGCCAATTGGTGGTGTTTGTGTGTTTAGCAGGTTCTTTGGGTGTTGTGTGCCGGATATCCGGGCCTAAAGTGCCCTCTGGTTCACTATCTGTGAACTCAACGGGGGTGTGCATCGCGTTATTAATGTGACAGACCCGGCTGTCACGTTCATGTTACCGTCGTTCGGGTTGTTTGGCCACATGCTCGATGTGTGGCGTGTGCAGGGCGGCTACCTGGAAACATCATCAAGAAGGCGACAACCTAGGCCATCGCGTTCTTATCGCAACGGCCAAGTGCGTCACGTTCTTAATTATGAGGGGTTAAGAGCCATAGGTCGGCCAAACAGAGTAGAGGAAGCTATGTTTGGCCAGGTGAGGGTTTTGCTACCATATTTGAGGCGATTCGGATGTTTAGTACATGGTTTGCATGCTCTCGATGCGAGGACGCTGCTCGGAGCGTGGGAAATACGGATTCATGGTTGTTCTTCGCGTACGTAGGGAGATTCTACTCAATTTCTCATTATGGATGCTATGTTTGTCGTGTTTGATCCATGGAATGAGTTTTGAATGATAGATGCAATGTTAGTGTAGCTGTTAGACTAGTTATAATCATTTTATGTGGGCATTTAAATGTGTTTTGTGGGGTTTCCATAGGTGGAACCCCTGGTTTTGGGGCTCTATCTATGAAGGTGACGGCCTCGGGTGTCACGTTCTGAATGCAACAGCCCGACCCATCATGCTCACATTCAGAATGAGCCGTATCAGGGGTTCGCGTTCTGAACGTGACAGTAGACCCAGTCGCCTTCTGGCTTCTGATGGCTGAAGCATGCTTCTGGTAACGCGAGTTTTATGTGGTGTTATTTTATGTGTTTAAGGTATGAAAGCGGTGCATTGGCACATGTCAAGATTAAAGGAAGTCATGTTTGCATGGTTTGCGCTTATGTGGCGAGTTGGGTAGTAAGACACCTTTCATAGTTACCCCTCGAGTCGGGTATCCTAGGTTCTCTGTGAGCCAGGCACGATAGTGCTCAGAGTTTGTCCCAGTACTGTGTGTACCATCAAGGTTTGTTCTGTCTTCCTGGAGACCCTCCCTCGTCTGTTAAGTTGTACGTCTGGCTGAGGGAAAGATGATAGCGAGGTAGCGACTTGTGGTGTGTTGGTTCTTAGTTCGGTCGCTTGTAACGTGCTCGTGGTTACGGGACGGACACTGGTAGACGTACTGGTCCTCATCTAGTCCTGTGTTCCACAGCCTCACTCCATGGGGTTTCGAAAATCTTAGAGGTGTGTCGGTGTGGGTCTGCAGCGTGTGTCGCTATATGTATAGTGTTGGTTGGTCTCCACAACTTGTTGGCACTGTAGAGGTGGAGCGACAGCTGGACCCTTGGTCCGTGGCTATAAGACTGAGAGGTAGTCCTGTGTGGTTTGTCCGAGTTAATAGTTGGTGTCGTAAACCAGGTTTCATGACCTGAGTGTGGCGTTACTCTTCCTAGCTCATACACATAAGTGTGGTTTGCTGTTTATTTATTAATGTTTAAAGTATCTTGTTAATATAGAATTGTTTATTTAATTACAGTTGTAACACCATGCTTAAGTAGCTCTGTTAATTGTTTAATTTAGTTCTATACTCTTGCTTCTCGTGAGATTAGTGTTCTTTCGATTTTTGAGGGAGTTTCCCTACTGACCTAGTGACTTGTGAGGCTTACCCCTACTCCTTTCAGGTGAAGGAGAGCAGGAGAGTTCCCATCCCTTGTCTAGTTATGAGCTGCACCGTAGTGGAGTTGGGCCTGCACCACCAGTAGTGTAATTTACTTTTTGTTGTACCTCAGGGTATGCCCAGGCTGTTGTACTTTGTCTTTTGACTTTAGTTGGGAACTGGCTATGTAAACTTCATGTAAATATGCGTGAGATTGTATAATAAATGCTATCTTATGTGTTTTAATTAGTTTCTTTTATGTTCTCATGGACTTGAGTTATGGTATCCCTTGTGAGGATTTGGCCTATTCGTAGGAGGTAGAGTCGTATCGGGCTTCGTTATTAAGTTAACAGGTCTGAACGACGAGGACCACTATAGTTGGTATCAAGTCAAGGTCCATGTGAACATAAAGGAACAGGGAGACTTACATATCTGATCTCTGCTATAGTCCACTATTGGTAGTAGACATTCCAGCAGGGTCGAGGCTTCAGGCTAGAGCCAGAGGAATCCTAGTAGAGTACAGCTAGACAACTCGTGATTCCTCTAGGTTATGGTGTTATATTGTGGTCAGCCAGAACATTTAATCAGGAATTGTCCTTATCTTAGGAGTACATTTATGGTAGAGCAGCACCACAGCAACACCAACAAGTTCAACAGCCACCGACAGATTGAGGTAGAGGTCCGCCTTTCCAGAGGGGTTGAGGACTAGTTATGGCCATCACCAGAGTGCAAGTAGAGGCATCTAATTTAATTGAAGCTATATTACCTATCTTTGAATTTTTGCAAGAGTGTTGATAGATCCAGGTGCATCAATTTTTTATTTCTAAGATTTTATGGATAGCATGGTTCATCCTTTAGAAGAGAAGCAGTGTGAGATGGTTGTGAAAGTCCCTTCAGGTGGTTATATGTTTACTTCTAGTTACCTAGATGAGGTTCCAATAGTGATTTAGGGAAATCAGTTGCCAGTCAGATTGTATGCATTGCAGTTGAAAGAGTATGACATGATTTTGGGAATGGATTGGTTAGAGGCCTATGGGGAAATAGTGGATTGTAGGAAGAAGAGGTCAGATTTTGTCATCCCAGTGGAACAGTATTTGAATTTCAAGGTATGTCGTTTTATACTGCAAAATTTATTATTTCTGCACTTAGAGCTAGAAGTTAATTAATGCAGCATGTGTAGCATATTTAGCATCAGTCAGTTTAGTTGGATCAGGTAAGTCTGTGGTGATGGTTCTAGTGGTCAAAGAATTTGTAGATGTGTTTCCAGATGATTTGCCAGGGATAGCTCCACACAGAGAGGTTGATTTTATAGTGGAATTGCAGCTAGGTAGTAGGCCAATCTCAAAGGCACCATACAAGATGACACTAGCTGAATTGAAGGAATTGAAGAAGTAGTTGCAGGAGTTGTTGGAGAAAGGTTTTATCAGGCCCAATCACTCGTCGTGGTGTCACCAGTGTTGTTCGTTGGAAAGAAAGACGACAGTTTCAGAATGTGTATAGATATCGTCAGTTGAACAAGGTCTATTAGAATAATATCCACTACCAAGGATAGATGATTTGTTTGATCAATTGCAGTCAGCTAAGGTATTTTATAAAATTAATTTGAGGTCAGAGTATCACTAGTTGAGAATCAAAGATGAAGATACTAATGAAACACTTTCAGGACCAGGTATGGTCATTATGAGTTTGTGGTTATGCTGTTTGGGTTGACAAATGCACCAGCAGCTTTTATGAATTTGATTAACAGGATATTCCACTTATATTTAGACAAGTTCATTGTGGTATTTATAGATATATATTGATGTATTCAACATCAGAGGAGAAACATGCAGCACAGTTAAGGATCACTTTACAGACTTTGAGGGAGCATCAGTTGTATGCCAATTCAGTAAGTGTGAGTTTTGGTTTAGGGAAATTCAGTTTCTGGGTCATGTGATTTCTGGGAAGAAATAGCAGTGGATCCAACCAAAGTTGAAGCAATCATGAAATGGGAAGACCCAAAGACAATATCAGAAATCAAAAGTTTTTCTAGGTTTGGCAGGATATTACAGGCATTTTATTTAGGATTTCTCAAAGAGTGCAGCCCCTATGACAAAGTTATCAAAAAGGAGTACCATTGTATGGTCAGTAGATTGTCATTGAAGTTTCATGGAATTGAAGAAGAGACTCACTTCAACACCAATATTGGAGTTACCATCAGGTAATGAGGATTTGTGTGTATACAAATGCTTCTAAGAGAGGGCTTGGGACAGTGTTGATGCAACATGGAAAAGTTGTAGCATATGCATCTAGACAGTTAAAGCGTTATAAAGAGAATTTCCCAGCATATGGTTTGGAATTAGCAGCAGGTAGTATTTGCTTTGAAGTTATGGAGGCATTATTTGTATGGGGAAGGTTTGAGATTTCACAGATCATAAGTGTCTAAAACATATTTTCTCTCAAAAATATTTGAATCTCAGGTAGCACAGATGGATGGAATATTTGAAAGATTATGATTTCAGTTTGGCATATCACCCAGACAAGGCTAATGTAGTTGCAGATGATAAAGGAGTGAAATTATATGAGGATATAGTAGAGAATTCCCTGTTATTCCGAATAATCAGTAGCGAGCAATATTGGCTAGCAATGCAGTAGAACCATCATTATATTGGCAGATATGCAGAAGGCCAAAGAATAGATGAGAATTTAACTAAGATTGTGAAGATGGAGGATGTTACCATTGATAATGATTGGGTGGTTAGGCTCAAAGACCGATTGTATGTTCCCACAGAGGTAGAGGTAAAACAGAATGAGTTGGAGGAAGCACATAGGTCTAGATATTCAATTCACCCAGGCAGTACAAGATGTATCAAGATTTAAAGAAGCACTTTTGGTGGCCAAATATGAAGAAGGAAATACATAATTTATGAGCAATGTTTGATTTGTCAGCAAGTGAGAGCAAAGCATCAAAGACCAGGAGATTGTTGCAGCCTTTGCCATTCCACAGTGGAAATGGGATGATATTGGTAAGGATTTTGTGATCTGATTGCCTAGATCAACATCAGATCATAATGGAATTTAGATTTTTGTGGATCGATTGACAAAGGTATGTATGTTTATTAGCTGTGAGCATGTCTTGGATAGTTGATAAATTGGCTAGAATATATGTGGATAGAATAGTACCATTGCATAGCATCTAGTGACAATAGTCTCAGATAGAGATCCAGATTTACATCTAGTTTCTGGAGGAGTTCAGCGAGTAATTGGCACTAAGTTAAGGTACAGTTCAGCTTATCATCCATAAATGATGGAAAAATAGAAAGAACAATTCAGAAATAGAAGATATGTTGTGAGATTGTTGTTTGGCATGGGCTGTAGTGGGAGGCATCACTTAGGAATGGTGGAGTATGCTTACAAAGCAGTTATCATGCAAACATTGGACTGACACCATATGAAGCTTTCTATGGAAAGCCATGCAGGAGACCCTTGAATTGGCATGACGTAGGAGAAAGGCCAAGTTATGGGACCAAAATTAATTCAGCAATGTTCAGAAATGGGTTAAGTTTATAAAGGAAAAACTTCAAACAGCTCAAAGTCGTCAAAAACGTTATGCAGATACAAGGTGCAGGCCATTACAATTTGAAGTTGGAGATTATGTGTTTATTAGGGTTTCCCCACAAAAGGTGTTCTGAGATTTAGGAAGAAAGGTAAATTAAGTCCAAGGTACGTTGGTTCATTCCGAATTTTTGAAAGGATTGGATAAACAGCTTACAAAATAGATCTTCCAGTGGATTTTACAGATGCCATGTTGAGAAGGTACATCTAGGATCCTTCACAGATAGTCAGTTACATGAGGGATGGTTTGCAGCCGGACATGTCTATGCGAGAATATCCAGTTCAGATCACAGGAAGACACACACAGAAGCTGAGAAGCAAAAGCCTCAGTTTGGTAATGGGTTGGGGTCAGGGATAACTCTAACCCATGAATAAAGTTATTCAAGGTTAACTCAATTTTTGGTTTGTTTTCTTTTGTGTTAACTCACTTAAAGTAAAGTGAGTTAACTTACTTTTTGTTGAGTGCTTTGGTAACACAAAGTGGGTTAACTGTATGCACATCTTGCAAAATACCCCAACTACCCTTTTACCGTACAAAACCTTTGTTGGCGGGCGCAGGCGCCAAAACTAGTTGCTAGAGGGCGCAGGCGCCAAACGAGTTGTTGGAGGGCGCTACAACCTGTTGTTGTTCCTGGGCGCAGGCGCCAAACGAGTTCTTAAACCCACCCCCCATTTTGCAAACGCAAGAGCAGTCGTTGCACATGTATTGTATTCCAATATTCATGGTTAAGAACATGATAGATATGTACTATTGAAGTTGTAATAAGATAGGGTGTCCACAATTTTGGAAGTTGGATAATATCATTATCATGTTTAAGAACATGCAAGTAGGTTCTCTATCCTTAAATTTGTATGAGGCCATAAAATTGCCAAATTATTATATTTTATTCAGGGCAAGATTTATATTGGCTATAATTTTGGGAAAAAAAACTGACAGAATCTCCCATGTTTTTACAACGAATTGCACTCAATGAACCTATTTTTACACATGTTAAACATATTTATACATGCAATTAAACAGTGTCCACAATTACAATGTCCACAAATTGTATCTCAAACATTACAATGACCACAATAAAAACATTACAATGTCCAAATTTAAAATGGTCCACAATTAAACATGTCACAATTACAAGGTCCATAATTCCATTGCTATCCCACAGTGTCACAAAGGATGTCTAGTTGCCTTTTAAAAGGGAAGGGTTTGTCCAAAATTTTCTTGAACTCCATGTTGGACTGCGTAATGGAATCAAAGAAAAAATAATTGGGTTACCCACATTAGTAATGACACCCTAAGCACATACATGTATACATTGATAAATATACTATTGGCTTACCGCAATGGCTGCTTGCACACTATCTTCATCAGGAGGCACCGGTAAATTCCTTTCCTCATCCCACCCCCACCCAAATCGGCTGCATAATTGTTCATACAAATGATATACTTTCTTTATGTTCCTTCACCGGTTCTTTAAGTTTTCTTTACTCTTCCTCACACATGCGGTGTTGTTGAACCGTTCCAAGATGTCTTGGAAAACATGTGATTTAAAAGTCCCTTGACTAGCGTAATTTTTTTGATACTCGTCAATCAACAAATCTAGGAGAATCTTGTCTTCTTGCAGGGTCCAGTTTGGTGATCGACTAATCCCCAATGTGTGGCCTGACGAGTTTTCTACATTTTTAATGGACATCCACTTATCAAACATAGATCATACATAAACATTCATAGTGGTCTACAATACATATGAGATAAGTCGAAATTGATAACATTACAAGAAGAAAATAATTAAGTGCACTAAAGAACATCTAGGATGAATAGCATTTCAATCAAGGGCCCTCCCAATCACTAAAAGATGCACTATATCATTGAAATATGGCACACTCCTCCCGTTCAACCATAACACCAATGGGTTGAACTGCAAATTGATTGGAGAAGAAGTTAGGTTAGGTACGTCAAATTATAACTTCTACCCAAATCTACATGTGGAGTGACAAACCTCATTATAAGCATTCCATGATAAGTCCCTTCCGACGAAGACTTTATTTTTATCATCCCATGTGAATCCGGCATTGTGTTGGAGGTCTTGAGATATCAAATATATGGTTTTATAGAATACTAGCCTACTCCTCAATTGAATCATAGTGACATCAATATGAAAATGTGTAACAAATATGTCCTTAATCACCTCCCATGCATGATGAGCAACAAAATCTCCACTCTTTACCTCATCGTTAATTAATTGTATTAGGAGTCGGTCCATGTCCAACGTCCACTCAAAACCTAATTGGTCACACACATTGAGCCAACAAACTAATTATGAACGGGAATTATGAACAATATTCATAGTGACCTAGTTGATGGTTCCTAATGATTGTTACTTATAGGAATATAAGTAACAAAGAGAAGCTTCACATGGAATTAACTTCAGTTATCATAATGTAGGAAGAGAGAGAGAGAGAGAAAGAGTACTTACCGGTTTGCGACATTGTCGATGCCACAAATCGGGTAGTTTCCAATATTCCTGCACTTTCATCATTCAAAAAAAATAAACAGAAAAAAATGAACAGAAAATATTCATATGGAAATAATTGCACTTACTTTTCAGTGTGAACAGCATAAAAAAATTAAAGCTATTATACAAATAAATTAAATGAGCCTGCGAAGTTCGGGTGACTGGCCTAGACCACTAAGTTTTGTGATGTATTAAGCATCTACACATTATATCGCCATTGACATCCTCTGGATATTGACTGACATAGTTCCAGAAGCCACGTTAGAAAGAGTTAAAGCAAAGGATGGCATTTCCCTTCAGATCATATTTTTTGAAGCAACAAGGGGTGTCATGGCATTTCCCCTCAGCTTCATTGGCAATACAATCTCAATCTGCATCCTAAAATTACATGATCATGGACATCTTAAATAGCAGAGTGAGCACAGGAAATGGTTAATATGTTAACATGATCATCGACATCTTTCTGATTTCATATGTTACTTGTCACTACAACAGCTAAAATAATCAACAACGGTGAAAACTTTTATACACCATGATGATGAAAAAAAAGTAGTTAAAAGAGGTATCCATTCTAGAGATACATATCCACGGTAGTTAAAAGAGGTATCCATTCTAGAGATACACATCTACAGTGCTACAAGATGAACGCCAACAACAATGAGATATTTGTTTGGATGAGCAGAATGATTTTTGAACTATAGAGATGCTCCAGGATGTGCCCACACCACATTTTCCTTTTTCTATTTCAATGCATACAGTGAATCATTTGCAAAATTGACATTGGAACTATACATTTTATGAGGGAATAGAACCTATGTGATGGCAGATCTAAAGCTGTAAAATTCCATCTTGGCATATGATGAGGACTAATTTTCACATCTTACCAGGAAAACTAGATCTCCATCTGTTTTGATATATTCACGAATCATGCCTTCCCATAGCAAACTAAAGCACCTAAGTACCAAACAAAATGGAAAGAACATTTATGGAATATGGGGCAAGCTGCAATGAGCTCTAGCCTGTGTAAGTAAAAAGGGG
Source organism: Colocasia esculenta (assembly GCA_014218235.1). NCBI lineage: Eukaryota > Viridiplantae > Streptophyta > Magnoliopsida > Alismatales > Araceae > Colocasia > Colocasia esculenta. Next base: position 58,802,531 of record CM024757.1, on the reverse strand, counting down.
AACTCACAAGCATATGACATGCTGTTGCATATGAAAAATGATGACTGTCTCATATTATACTACGACCTAGCTTAATCTGCAAAGGTGTTGGTCCCACACAGCGGAATTCCCATATTCTCTTTTGATGTAGAAAATTCCCTCACTCTTATTTCTCAAGTTATAACAATCATATATTCACTGTCTCTTTTGTAGCAGAAGCCAATTCAGACTACATATTTTGCATGACTTCCATGTAAAATAATTCAGAGGGAAATAGTTTTTCACGGAATAACTTTTCCGTGAAAATAAAAATGTGATTGTTTATTTGGTTGTTAGGAAAATATAAAGTTGTATGGAGGGATATGAGATCTTATGATCTATTCAAATGAGAGAGAGTCATATATTCCTTGTGTACTAACACTATTCATCAATTTTTTATTTTATTTTATTTTTTATTTTTAATATTTTTAAAAAATAAAAAAATTTAGATAACTAATGAAAAATAAGTAACTTTGACAAAGGCAATTTAAAATAGGAGAAATAAAATAAAAAACACAATTTGAATGAATAGTGTTTTACAGATATTTTAATAAAAAAATAAAAATTCAATTAATTAATGAAAAATAATTAAATTTGATAAAGATACTTCAATGAGTGGAAAGAAAATAAAAATCTAACTTGAATGAATAGTGCACCTAAAAGCACTGTAGACTGCAGCAAAATGGCTCCGCACTTGGGCAGAAAACGGCATCTGCGGTTTTCCCGTGGATGCCAAAATCCAGATTTTGGGTGATTTACTTTTACAGATTTTAGTTTTCAATAGTACCAAATAATATAAAAAATCAAGTTTTCCTGAAAACTACTTCCTCACCCGAGTTTTCCGTGCAAACAAACAGACCCTAAGTGTACATTTTGCCTTCTTTTTATATCTACTTGAAATCTTTCCTGATCTTATCCATCACTTGGCTTTTAATATTTCTTAAAAGAAGCTCTATTAATCCATAGCTTCTTAAACTTCTTGTTCCATCACTGGTGCTTCAAAAAATACAAGATTATGTTGAAAATTCTCACATAATGAGAAATATTCAACAAATGCGTGAACAGCAAGGGGGCAAGTGATGCCACAGCAACACCATCACACCAGCAACACCATTTCACAAGCAGGATGGACAAGAAGCAGCTTGAATAGTCATAAATAAAAAAGGAGAAGATAGAGCATTCAACACAAATGGAACTCTCTGCTCATCACAAGTTCATCAAGTAGAAGATAGAAAAAGACATATCCTTTTACATGAAAAGCACAAAAACGAGGAGGAAGATATGATGTACACAAAACCCACATCTCAATGAACCATGGAAGCCAAAATGTTGAAACAAATCTTTTAGAACAACCAGCGTAACCATCATCCTCAAGCGACAGGGTTTTCAAGAATGTTTACAAAACTGGAAATATGATGAAGGAACTAATGTCTATGAAAGTAGCATTACAGGGGTTAGTTATAAAACCATCATTCTCATCTCATCTGAATAATATCTTATCATCCCAAACCATCAATTAGAAATGAACTCACAGTTGGTGGGTACCTGTTCGGTGATGGTAAACAGGGAATACAACAAAGAGGTCCGCACACCACAATAAAAGCCCAGGGTGACGATTGCAAAGGAGCCCACAACACAGAAAGAGATGAGATGGAGGAGATACCGCAGCACCAAACGGGAGAGGGAAGCCACCAAAACACAACAATGAAGAATCAAATGAGGAGAATACTAAACGTATAAATAAAAGAGACATCTGATTTCAAAAAGCAGGGAGCAGTCAAATGGATCAATCAAATTTGAGAAGCGCATCCTCTGAAGCCCGTGAAGTACATGCGTTGTCGATCGCCGGGAAATAGTTTACCTAAAGCAGCAGGCATTTGTACATAACGTCAGAGAAAGACAAGAGGGGAAGAAGAGATTCCCGGGTCGCTACCTCATCCTTGGACAGGGGCTATTCTGTAGCGATGTGCTAGGGATTCACGAGCTCTACAAATTGAGCCTGCAAGATTCGCTCACGGGATAGCGAGGGATAGGCTGGCAAAGAGAGAGAGGGCAACATGAAAAATTGGTCACGGGTGAAAATGCGAGAGAGGGTGAGAAGAAGCCATGGGCCGGACTTGGTGGGGTCGGAGATGGGGGCGACGATGGGGGGAGATGGGGGAGACACTGGTCAGAGACTCAGAGCTGGGGGCGACGCCGAACGGACATGGGGTTGACGGACGCAGACGATGCCGGACGGAGCTGGGGGCGACGCCGGTTAGAGCTGGGGACGATGCCAAACGCAGACGAGGCAAACATGGGGATGACGCCGGACGCAGACGACGGGGGCGATGCCGGTCGGACGTCCGGGCGATGCCGGTTGCGACGTCGGACACAGACAACGGGGGCGATGCCGATCGGAGCTAGGGGCGATGCCTGTCGGGTCAGAGCTGGGGGCGATGCCGATCACGATGCCGGTCGGGTCGGAGCTAGGGGCGATGCGGTCGGAGCTGGGGGTGACGCCCGACGCAAGGATGGGGGACAAGGCGAGATCGGGTTGGAAAATTGGGGGAGATGACAGGGCATGGGGCCAGAGGCGCACATGGCCTGTACGGACAGGGGTAAAGAGGGGTGGTTGCAAATGGGTTAACCCTATTCTGGGGTGTTGGTGGGTTAGAAAAGTTTGAGTTAACTCAAAGTTGACTCAAATATGACTATGTCCATGTTGAGTTAACTCTTTTTGGTTACCAAACTACATTTTGAGTTAACTTTGTGTTAACTCGTTACCAAACTGAGGCAAAGAGATTGAGTTAGTGAAAATCAGATGGGAAAATAGGCAAGGAGGAGAGGATACTTGGGAATTAGCAGAGGAAATGATGAAAGCGTATCCATACTTGTTTGAGTAAGCTTTTAATTCTTTTTAGGTGATAGTTCCATGCATAATTATTTGTGAATTTGGTGTTAAGATTTCTTTCCTAATTTCGAGGACGAAATTTCTTTTTAGCTGATAGTAATGTAACATCGTGACCATCCAGATCATGGTTTGAATGGTTTGTGAGCCAACGTGTGGCCAACTGGTGGTGTTTGTGTGTTTAGCAGGTTATGTGGGTGCTGTGGGCCGGATATCCGGGCCCAAAGTGCCTTCTGGTTCACTTTCTATGAACACGATGGGGTGTGCGTCGTGCTTTTAACGTGACAGACTCGAATGTCACGTTCATGTTACTGCCATTCGGGGTTGTTTGTCCACATTCCGACGCGCAGCGTATGCAAGGTGGCTGCTTGGCATTAGCATCAAGAAGGCGACGGCCTAGGCCATCATGTTCTTGTCACGACGACCAAGCGCGTCACGTTCTTAATTGTGAGGGGTTAAGAGCCATAGGTTGGCCAAACAGATCAGAGGAAGCTCTGTTCAGCCAGGAGAGGGTTTTGCTGCCAGATTTGAGGTGATTCAAATGTTTAGTATGTGGTTTGGCATGCTCTCGACGTGAGGACGTTGCTCGGAGTGTGGGAAATACCGATTCATGGTTGTTCTTCGCATTCTTCGCATAGGTAGGGAGATTCTACTCAGTTTCTCGTTGTGGATGATGTGTTTGTCGTGTTGGATCCATGAAATGAGTTTTGAATGATAGATGGCATGTTAGTGTAGTTGTTAGACTAGTTATAATCATTTTATATGGGCATTTACATGTGTTTTGTGGGGTTTCTGGAGGTGGAACCCCAGTTTGGGGCTCCATCTGTGAAGGCGACAGCCCCGGGTGTCGCATTCTGAACGCGATAGCCTAACCCGTTGGGTTCACATTCTTAACATGCCGTATCGAGGCGTCGCATTCTGAACGCGACAGTGGACCTTGTCACCTTCTGGCTTCCGAGGGCGGAAGCATGCTTCTGGTAATGTGAGTGTTATGTGGCGTTATTTTGTGTGTTTAAAGTATGAAAGCAGTGCATTGGCACGTGTCGAGATTAAGGAAATTGTGTTTGCATTGTTTGTGCGTATGTGGTGAGTTGGGTAGTACGACGCCTTCCGTAGTTACCTCTCGAGTTGAGTACCCCAGGTTCTCTGTGAGCCAGGCACATTAGTGCTTGGGGTTTGTCTCGATACTGTGTGTACTGTCAAGGTTTGTGCTGTCTTCTTGGACACCCCCACTTGTCTATCGAGTTGTAGGTCTGGCTGATGAAAAGACAGCAATGGGGCAACGACTTGTGGCATGTTGGTTCTCAATTTGGTAGCTTGTAGAGCGCTCGTGCTTGGGGGATAGACAACGGTAGACGTATTGGTCCCCAGCTAGTCTCGTGTTCCACAGCCTCACCCTAAGGGTTTCAGAACTCTTAGAGGTGTGTCAGGCATGGGTCTGCAGCGTGTGTCGTTGCAGGTGTTGTGTTGGTTGATCTCCACAACTTGTTGGCACTGAAGAGGTGGAGCGATAGCTTGACTTTTCGTCTATGGCTGCGAGACTGAGAAGTAGTCCTGTGTGGTTTGTTAGGGTCAGTAGCTGGTGTTGCAAACCAGCTTTACCAGAGTGTGGCGTTACTCTTCCTAGCTCGTACACTTGAGCGTGGTTTGCTGTTTATTTATTAATGTTTAATGCATCTTGTTAATATAGAATTGTTTATTTAATTACAGTTGTAACACCATGCTTAAGTCGCTCTGCTAATTGTTTAATTTAGTTCTATACTTCTGCTTCTCATGAGATTGGTGTTCTTTCGACTTTTGAAGGAGGTTCCCTATTGAGCCAGTGACTTTTGAGGCTCACCCCTACTCCTTTCAGGTGAAGGAGAGCAAGAGAGTTCTCGTCCCTCGTCTAGTTCAGAGCCGCACCGTAGCAGAGTTGGGCCTGCACCACCAGTAGTGTAATTTTAGTTTCTGTTGTACCTCGGGATATGCCACAGGCTGTTGTACTTTGTCTTTTGACTTTAGTTGGGAACTAGCTATGTAAACTTCATGTAAATATGTGTGAGATTGTATAATAAATGCGATACTATGTGTGTTTTGAAATGCGACGACCCGGTACGTCGCGATTTAACTCCTGTGTATTTTAGGCCTCTGTCGTTGGCCGAACAGTGCAGTTGTACTATTTAGCTAAGGGGGAGTGTTGTGGAGGTTTACTGTGGGATTTTGAGGCGATTTCGGGGTTTTCGCTTTCCGTTCGGCGTGGTTCCGATGCGAGAGGTGCTTCGGAGCGCGGGGAACGTCTGGACTGCGTTGCTTTAGCGTTTCTTGTGTTGGTAGGGAAACTTTCCCACGTTTTAGCTTGTATGGCATGTGAGGATTAGGGTTTATGAGATTTGGCTTGAGAATAATGTGAACATAATAGGAAGCATGCTTAGGGTTTTATTTATATGTATATTTCCTGCTTTAACTGCATGTGTAGTAAATTACGTCTGAAAGGCAAAGGAACCAGACATCGCGATTCAGGTTGAAAGGCGACGGGTTGGTCCGTTGCGATTCAGGTGTTGATTAGCGTCGCCTGTGTTGGACACGATTTAGATTGTGGCCACCTGAGCTTTGGGGTTCTGTGTCCAGTTTGTCTTGTTCTTGAGGTACACTACTTGGGCAGTGATGGCTTAGCAATGTATAGTCTGTATAAGGTATATCGGCTTGTACCGTGATTGGAACGATGGATTTTACTTGGTTAAGTGTGCACGGTAGGTTGGGTTGTTCACGCCTTCTGAGGTTACCTCTCCAATCGGGTCCCCAGCACCGGGTGCTCGGGGTTTGTCTCGATATGATGAGTACCGACAAGGTCTATGTCGTCTTCCTGGACACCCTCACTCCTGAGTTTGAGTTGTACATCTGACTGAGGGAAGGACGGCAAGGGGCAGCGACTCGTGTTTGTGGTTGTGCGGTCGCTTGTAGCGCGCTCGTGGTTGGGGGACGGACACCAGTAGACGTACTAGTCCCCAGCTAGTCTTGTTTCCAGTGCCTCACTTTAGGGAGCTCGGGCCGGAGTCCCTAAAGGTGTCAGGCTTGGGCCTGCAGCTGTGTGGTCTGCAGGAGTGGTGTTAGTTGTCTCCACAGTTTCTTGGCTTGTTGAGGTGGAGCGGCAGCTAGACCTTTCGTCCGTGGCTGCGAGACTAAAAGGTGGACTTGTGTTGTTTCTCCGGGTCTATGGCTGGTGTCGCGAACCAGTTCTCATAACTCGTGTGCGTCGTGCCCTTCTTAGCTTGTACACATGTGTGTGGTTTGCTGTTTATTTAATTTATAGTAGTAATATCATGTGTAGGTTGAGTTACTCTAAAATGCTTGATATCCTTGTTCATATTATTTGTTGTACTTTGTTCTCTCAGCTTTGGGGGAGTTGCCCTAATGATCTAGTGACTTGTGAGGCTCACCCCTTCTTCTTCCAGGTGAAGGAGAGCAGGAGGTTCTCGTCCCTCTTCTAGTTCGGGACCGCACCGTAGTGGAGTTGGGCCTTCGCCACCAGCAGAGTAATATTTCCTCTTGTTGAGCCTTGGGGGTTTGTCCCAGGCTGTTGTAGTTTATAGTATGACTTATGTTCAGAACTGAATATGTACATTTCATATGGATATGTGTAAGAAAAGGAAACTTATATGTGTTCAGCGTGTTCTTTTATATTTCCACAGACATGTGTGCGTTGATATCCCTTGCGAGGCTACGGCCCGTTCGCGGGAGACGGAGTCGTATCGGGCACGTTATCGGGTTAACGAGCCTGAGTGGTGAGTCCCGTCACAGTTGGTATCAGAGCAAGGTCTGTGTAAATATGAAGGAACAAGAAGTGTACATAGTTTATTCTTTACCTAGTCTACTACTGGTAGTTGGCCTTGTTTTCGTAATGATATGTTTGTGTGCTATGTGGTTGGAATGTTGTATGTGTAGGTTCATAAATGGCTGATAGGAGAGATTGGGGAGGTGGTGGAGATGAGCCTGAAGAGTCTACACATTAGATGATAGAAAGATTATGGGAGAGTATCATGCAGATTCGGACACAGCTAGATCAGCAGCCACTAGTTCAGCCATCGATTACAACACCACTAGTTGAGGAGGAGGCAATATCGGCACCTCTAGTACCACCCTTTGGAGTTGAGGTACCACCTATAGTACCTTTACCTCCAGTTGTGCCAGCGCGACCAACTAGTGTAGAGGAGCCTACGGTGTTAGTGGAGAGGTTCCTACGGTTGCAGCCACCTACATACTCGGGAGGTCCGAATCTAGATACATTATAGCATTGGGTACATGAGATAGAAAGGGTGTTTGTTACAATGAGGTGTCCACAGGCTGACAGAGTGATATTGACTACTTACCAGCTGTGGGGATTTGCACAAGAATGGTGGAGGCTCAAGATGCAGACCGTGTTTGTAAGTCGGACAGAGGATACCATCACTTGGCCAGAGTTCCTTGAAGTATTCAACAACACATTCTTTCCGGTGCAAATTCAGCAAGCCAAGAGAGAGCAATTCAAGACATTACAGCAAGGGATTTGTCGGTATTGGAGTATCAAATGAGATTCATGGCTTTGAGCAGGTATGCACCCTATATGGTTACTAATAATGCTATAATGGTGGAGTACTTTATTCGAGGATTTAGGCCAGAGTTGCAAGATGCAGTGACTCCTCTTATGTGCGGGATGGTGGAGAAGGCAGCCCAAAGAGCAGCAATACTTGAAAGAACCATGCAAGCCTGGCAGTCCAGCGGATCAGGATCGGGTAGTGGTAGTTTCCGACTTCCACAACAATCTTTGGGTGTTAGCAAGGGCAAGGCACCTTCAGAAGGAGCATCTACATCAGGTTTTGGCAAGTGGGGTTCCAAGTTAAAGAAGATGTTTAGAGGCCGAGGAGGTGGCAGGCAGCAGGGATTTCAGCAGGGCCGAGGTTATAGGCCGGAGATAGAAGAATCACAGTAAAGTACAGCAAGGCAGCCCGCAGAATTTCGATGCTACAATTGTGATCAGCCGGGGCACTTGGAAAGAAATTGTCTGTATCCCAGGAGAGGCAGCTATGGTAGAGGGGCACCACAACAGCAGCAACCATTCCAACAGTCACCAGTTGAGCGAGGCAGGGGTACACCTTATCAGAGAGGATGAGGACGAGTGATGGCGATCACAAGGGCTCAAGCGGAGGCATCAAATCTGATTGAAGGTATAATAACACTTCTTGAATTCTCTGTTAGAACATTATTGATCCGGGTGCATCTCATTCCTTCATTTCTGAGGACTTCATTGATAGTATGGTTCATCCTTTTGAGGAGAGATAGTGTGAGCTTGTGGTGGAGGTTCCTTCGGTGATTTTATGCTTACTACATGTTATTTGGATGAGGTTCTCATAATGATACAAGGTAATCAGTTGCCAGCCATATTGTATGCACTACAGTTAAAGGAATATGATGTGATTTTGGGCATGGACTGGTTAGAGGCATATGGGGCGGTGGTTGATTACAGAAAGAAGAAAGTAAGGTTTAGTCATCCTGGAGGAAGTATGTTTGAATTTCAAGGTATGTCATTCTATACTCCTAAGTTTATTATTTCTACTCTTAAGGCTAGGAGATTGATCAATGCAGGGTGTGTAGCATATTTGGCATCAGTTAGTTTGGTTGAGGCAGGTAAGACAGTGGATATGGTACCAATGGTTAGGGAATTTGTGGATGTATTTCTAGAAGAGTTACAGGTTTGGCACCACATAGAGAGGTGGATTTTACAGTAGAGTTGCAGCCGGGCAGCATGCCGATTTCCAAGGCACCCTACAGGATGGCACATGCAGAGTTGAAAGAATTGAAGAAACAATTGCAATAATTGCTCGAGAAAGGTTTTATTCGACCTAGTCACTCACCATGGGGAGCATCAGTTTTATTTGTTAGAAAGAAAGATGGTAGTCTCAGAATGTGTATAGATTACCGCTAGTTGAATCAGGTCACAATAAAGAACAGGTATCCACTTCCCCGAATTGATGACTTGTTTGATCAATTGCAGTCGGCAAAGGTGTTCTCCAAGATAGAATTGAGATTAGGTACCATCAGCTAAGGATTGGGGAAGAAGATAATGATAAGACGACATTTAGAACAAGGTATGGGCACTATGAGTTTGTGGTTATGCCATTTGGGCTAACCATGCACCTGCAGCTTTATGAATTGATGAACAGGATGTTCCATCCATATCTAGATCGGTTCATTGTGGTGTTTATAGATGATATATTAGTATATTCAGCTTCAGAGGAGGAACATGCAGCACATTTGAAAGTTACATTGCAGACATTGAGGGAGCACTAGTTATATGTTAAATTCAGCAAGTGTGAATTTTGGCTGAAGGAAGTGCAGTTTTTCGGACATGTGATTTCAGGTGAAGGTGTTGCAGTTGATCCAGCTAAGGTGGAAGCAGTTATGAAATGGGAGGAACCAAAGTCGATGCTCGAGATCGGGAGTTTTCTTAGTTTGACAGGTTACTACAAGCGGTTTATCCAAGACTTTTCAAAGATTTCAGCACCAATGATAAGGCTTTCCAGGAAGGGAGTGCCTTTTGTATGGTCATCTAATTACAGGCACAATTTTATGGAATTAAAGAAGCGGCTTACTTCAACACCAATATTGGAAATATCATCAGGCTGAGGTGGTTTTGTACTATACATAGATGCATCCAGGAGAGGACTTGGGGCAGTGTTAATGCAACATGGAAAAGTAGTGGCTTAAGCATCCAGGCAATTGAAGCGGCATGAAGAGAATTACCCAACACATAACTTAGAGATGGCAGCAGTAGTATTTGCATTGAAGATATGGAGGCACTACTTGTATGGTGAGAGATTTGAGATCTTTACGGATCACAAGAGCTTGAAGTATATCTTTTCACAGAAAGATTTGAATTTAAGGCAGTGCAGATGGATGGAGTATTGAAAGATTATGATTTCAGCTTAGCATACCATCCGGGTAAGGCCAATGTGTTGCAGATGCATTGAGTACAAAGGAAGTGATGAGTCACATGATGATGAGAGAATGGAAGTTGTATGAAGATGTGGCAGAAAATTTTTGATTGTTCCAAGTAGTCAGTGAAGAGCAGTGTTAGCCAGCAGCACAGTGGAACCATCTTTATATTGACAGATCATAGAAGCCCAGAAAATAGATGAGAATTTGTGTGACGACTCTCATTATACCGGTACGGTTATACCAACCCACGTTGGTATAGCAAGCGTCATCACAGTTGGACATTTACCCAACAATGACATTCAGCTGAGATACACGTGAATATAGAACAGAGTAGCGGAAGTAAAAGAACCACTGTCTTCATTCAATCATCATCCACATTTAACATATATGATTCAGTAACATTTAAAGAACTAAAAGTCCACATAATTCAAATTGCTGAAAATTAAATACATAATGTCCACACTTATACATTATTTAATGATAAAGATAGTACAATGTTCAATTTACATACTATGAAAATCACAAATGTCACTAGAATTCCAGCAACACTCTAATCTCCGCGCTCGGAGTCGGTCTCCAACGTCTCCACCACTAGTGTCTCGTCACCAACTACACCTGTACACCGAAGCAAGTAGTGAGTCTAAAAGACTCAGCAAGTAATTCTACACATACCGTACATGCACATAACATATTAGGTTCTACATACACGTTCACAAGACACAACATGTAGCATGCTTTACATTAAATTTTTACAACCTATCATGGTGAATCTACAATTTAAACACATGGACTATGCTTTCAGATTTCCTAAAATAGAATCACCTATCATATGCTTTCTATTCAGTTCTCACATAAAATCTACCTTCAACCAACTACGACATGAAAGCCATTAACATAAATTTCCGAGCATGCATGAAAGAAAACATTTCTAACATGGTTACTACTTATTCCTATACATGCACATGACCACTTCACATGCTTTAAGCTTGCTGTTTTGATGTGGTTTAACACTTTACAATCTAACACATGAAAGCTATATTCTCATTCAAACCACAATGTGAGAGTAAAGATACATGGAATGATTTACACATAAGTAAGGATTGTCCCTAGCATGGATTCTACGCATTGAACACATATAAGACATGACCGTAACCACATTTATATTGTTGTTCTAACATGATTTCAGATCCTCATATCATGGATTCAATCTCACATCCTCACATTTCGGTTTCACATTTTTACACAATTTCTTGTTCACATATTTCACACTTTACACATGCACTTTTACACATTGTTCACATTCACATTTTTCACATGAACACATACACATTTACACATTCACATTTAGTGCCGTGACACATAGTCCAAACCACCAAAGAAGGACACAACACATCACATCACATAGACGCCATCTAGGCAATACAATGGTGACTCTTGGACTGCGCAGACGGGAGAACAAGTCTCCACCCTAACCAGTGGTACTTGTCCACCTCCAGGATTTCCCCCTAATGCCCTTAGAGTCACTACACATTGAACCTTCTCAGGGGGACTTTCCCTGATACGGTTCCACTGCCCTCTGTGGAAGCAATGTCATACTGGACACAATTTACACATTACACGTTTTTACCGATTTTAACACATAGGTTTACACATGTCACTCTCAATTCATTCACTTTCTCACTCACATGCACACTTCTCTTTTTTTCCTAACATGGCACTACAATTACAGAAATTTAGCATTCAGGAAATTTAACTAATCAGGTTGCTATATACAAAATCAAATCATTTTACAAAGGCATGCGTCAGTTTCACATTTTTACATGGAAAATTCATATTGCATCATATACTGGTCAAATGACCTAAAAGTTTAACCACAGGCTAATTTCGGGTTTAGAATCCCTCATGAAAATTTTCAGATTTTTATGACTCCAGATGAAATTACAGAAAATTAACCATCCATTCCACACTAATATTCATAATGCAATTTAACATGGAGTTAAACAAAATCACAAACTTTAACAGCTCACTGTCTGCACCCTAGTATGCACAGGGTCACAGAATTGTTCCCGAATTTATCGGGAAACACGCAATTTACTGGAATTTAACATGACCTACACATGGTTTCTATTTTCCCAAAACAGAATTTTTAAATAATCCTACAAGCATGGGAAAAATGTCAGAAACTCAGAACACAGATAGTAACATGCATACATGGTCTAACAAATTTGGGCAACAAAATTTTTCCACTGATCATTAGGATCATGGTGAATACACATGGCCATTCTTTTCGCATACACATTAGATAAACAATTAAACTCAACCACCCACAAAATAGGTGTACATTCATTCTCCCATTCATCACATTAGCTAGTGTACGTAGTATATAAGAGTTACATTATATCCTCATCGCAAAACACGTCGAAGTTAATCGTATAAGAGGGCAGAACAGTTCACTGTTCTGTCCAGATGAACTTGGCGGCGGTCTCTGGCCGCTAATTCAATGTCAACGGCAAAATCGCTGGACGCTAAGCATGATCTTAGCGGCAAGGGATATTGCCGTTAATGTCAGGTCTGTGCAGAACACAGACCCGAGCTCCAAAGATGGGGTGAATTTGGGGGTCTAGGACACGAGGGAAAATCCATAAAATTTATAAAACCAACCTAGACACATACAGGGACGTTATGGGTAGGGTACTTGCCTTTTAGGTACACTCCAAAGGGATCAAAAGCTTGGTGAAGCTCTCCTTGGGCTGTCCCAAGAAGCCTCCAAAACACCACTCCTCCGGTTTCTTGAGCAAGCTCCAGAGCAATCCAAGGTCGGGGATGCCTTCCTCGATGATCCAACAAGCTCCTTGAAGTAGCAGATGGCCGGATCAAGCTTTAGAATTCGGATTTTGGGCTGCAAAGAGGAGGGTTTCTCACAGTCCGAAAATAGGGTTTTTCTGTCCTTTCTCTTCTTCCTCTCTTGAAAAGGGACAAAGAGAAGGGTTAGGGTTGTAGAAAGGGTCTGAATATAGAAGAGGGGTCCTCTTGTCACGCAGGGGTGACAAGATGGCCTTTCAGACCGTTGGGGAAAGCTCCCCAATGGTTGGGGTGGCTTGCTTCCGAAAATTCTGGGCTCTGCAACGCATGCAGGTCAGAGAAGTTGGCGTCCACATCGCTGGATGCTGGAATTAGTGTTGGCGTCCATAGGGTTGACGCCGACACCACATCGACGTCATGATATTGACGCCAATCTGGCCTTCGCCAGAAGTCTAAAACATGCAGAAACCCATGCACATCATGTATATATACATGTAATATCTATATGGTATTGTGCACACACTACCATCAAGCAATACATACATTATTTACTCTAATTATACACATGCATGCAATAGTATACTAACTAGTACTTACATAGATATTTACATACATACATACATAACATGAATCATTTATATGCAACACAATAATGCAACAAAAATCGAGGGCCTTACACCTGTCCCCCTTAAGAGAAACTTCGTCCTCGAAGTTAGAACGATGCTAATCAAACAAATGGGGATACTTCTTCTTCATCGCATCCTCAAGCTCCCAAGTAGCCTCCTCTCATGAGAAGTTCCACCATAGAACTTTCACCGGCGTAATACTCTTGTTCCGGAGATGCTGAACCTTCTGGTCAAGAATAGCTACTTGTTGCTCAACATACGACAGATCTGGCTGAATCTCCACTGGCTCATGACTAATCACATGAGACGGATCTCGGACATACTCCTGAGCATAGATATGTGGAATACAGGATGAACGCTAGCCAAAGCTGGGGGTAATGCTAGCTCATATGCCACGCTGTCCAAACGTCTGAGAATCTCATATGGGCCAATGAACCTAGGGCTCAACTTACTATGCCTGCCAAATCTGACAACACCTCGAGTAGGCGATATCTTCAGGAAGACATGATCGCCAACTTCGAACTCCAAATCCTTCCTTATGTTGTCGGCATAACTCTTCTGCCTATCCTGTGCCGCAACAAGCCTCTTCCTGATAAGCTGGACCTTATCCGAAGTTTCCTGAACTAACTCTGGTCCGATCAACTGCCTATCACCAGTCTCCTCCCAACATAACGGAGATCTGCAGGGCCTACCATACAACGCCTCGAATGGAGCCATACCAATACTCGCATGAAGCTGTTGTTGTATGCAAACTCCACTAGAGGTAAATGACACTCCCAATCATCCTTCCAATCCAAAACACACGCTCTCAACATATCCTCGAGCATCTGGATAGTCCTCTCGGACTGTCCATCAGTCTGGGGATGAAACGCCGAACTGAGCTTCAGCTCCGAACCTAAAGCATCCTGAAGACCCTTCCACAACCTCGAAGTGAATCTCGGATCTCGATCCGAAATGATCGACTTCGGCACACCATGCAATCTAATGATACCACTAACATACAATCTAGCTAGACTCTCTACTGACTGCTTCTTCTTCATAGGCAAGAAATGAGCAGTCTTCGAGAATCTATCTACAACTACCCAAATCGAGTCATTGCCCCTTCTAGATCGAGGCAAACCCGAAACAAAGTCCATGGTAACCGCTTCTCACTTCCATACGGGGATATCCATCTTCTGCATAAGGCCATATGGTCGCTGCCGCTCGGCTTTCACTTGCTGACACACTAGACATCTAGACACATAATCCGCAACATCCTTCTTCATGCCGGACCACCAAAATGATCTCTTCAGATCTTGGTACATCTTAGTGTTACCCGGATGAATAGAGAATCGCGACTATGAGCCTCCGCTAAGACATGCTCACGGACATCTACTAAATTAGGACACAAACACGGTGCTGAAATCTAATCACACCGTCCTCATCACGAGCAATGCCCGCCTTGCCCACTAACTCTAAGAGTCTAGGGTCGGCTCCCTGTTGCTCGATCACCTCATCCAAAACCGAGGACCTAAGAGATAACTGAGCTACAAAAGCCTGACATAGCGATGGCTCTAACTCAGTCAATGCACAAGCCGCATCCTCCAACATCTTCCAGTCCTACTGGAGAGATGGCCTCTTTCTACTCAACGCATCCGCTACAACATTCGCCTTTGCAGGGTGATACTGAAGGTCGAAGTTATAGTCCTTCAAGAACTCAATCCATCTCCTCTGCCTCAGGTTTAATTCCTTTTGGGAGAAAAGATACTTTAAGCTCTTGTGATCGGTAAACACCTCAAATTTGACACCATAAAGATAGTGCCTCCAGATCTTTAGTGCATGAACCACTGCTGCGAGCTCCAAGTCATGAGTCGGATAGTTCTTCTCATGCTCCTTCAACTGACAAGAAGCATAAGACACTGCCCTTTCCTGCTACATTAGCACACAGCCTAACCCAATCCGAGACGCATCCGTGTAGATAGCAAAGCCCTCTACACCGCTCGGTAAGACTAACACCGGGGCTGTCGTGAGCTTAGTCTTCAACAATTGAAAACTACTCTCACACTTCTCGGACCAAACAAACTTCACTCCCTTTCTGGTAAGTTGAGTCAAAGGGGCGGCGATGGATGAAAATCCCTCAATAAATCGCCGATAGTAACCAGCTAAACCAATAAAACTACGAATCTCCGAAGGGGTCTTGGGAATCTCCCAATCCATAACTGCCTGGACCTTTGCTGGATCCACTGCAACACCAGCACTGGAGATAACATGCCCGAGGAAATGAACCTCGCGTAACCAAAAATCGCACTTGCTGAACTTAGCGTATAGCTTGTGCTCACGAAGAACCTCTAACACTAACCTCAAATGCTGACGGTGCGTGGCCTCATCCGGAGAGTAGACCAACACATCATCAATAAACACTACGACAAAGCTATCTAGATAAGGCCTAAACACCCTGTTCATGAAATCCATGAATGCTGCAGGGGCATTGGTCAATCCGAAAGGAAGGACCAAAAACTCATAATGTCCATAACGGGTTCTAAACGCCGTCTTGGACACATCCTCACTCCGAATCCTCAACTGATGATAACCAAATCGCAAGTCAATCTTAGAAAAGACTGATGCCTCTCGCAACTGGTCAAACAAATCATCAATACGAGGTAAGGGATACCTGTTCTTCACAGTCACTTGGTTCAACTTCCTATAGTCAATGCATAACCTAAGTGACCCGTCTTTCTTCTTGACGAACAATACAGGTGCGTCCCAAGGGGAAACACTAGGGCGAATAAATCCCTTATCAAGCAACTCTTGCAATTGCTTCCTCAACTCGGCTAACTCCGCAGGTGCCATCTGATATGGAGCCTTCGAGATAGGAGAGGTGCCCGGTAGCAACTCTATGGTAAACTCTATCTCTCTATCCGGTGGCAAACCAGACAAATCATCAGGAAAGACGTTTGGAAAATCCTGCACTACCTCAATCTCTGCAAGAGTAGGTGACTCATCAGCCTCTGGCACTAATACCACGCTGGCAAGAAAAGCGTCACAACCCTTTTTACCATGCGCATCGCCTTCATGGCAGAGATGACTAACTTTCCAGCCAAGTTCCTTGGCAAGGGATGAGAGAACTCGTCCTCACCAGGAATGCGGAAAACAATCCTCTTTCGGCGACAATCCACTAACGCATAGTGCTCCTCTAGCCAATCCAGACCAAGAATATAGTCATAGTCCTTCATCTTTAGCAAGAAGAAACACCTATCTAGGATTCTATCCTCAATGCACATAGGTAACGACGGAATGCACTTCCTAGTCGATACCGTACCCGCAGGGTGTGCACAGACAAAGGGACCTATAATCCTCAGACTCTACACCTGACTCTAGGGCTAACTGCCTAGAAATCGCTCGGAAATGACGACGAGTGAGTAGCACCCATATCAAACAAAACCCGAGCGTGCACACCTAAAAGCAAAACCGTACCTTCGGTGACATTCTCCGCCTGCTCGGCGTCCTCACGAGCTAAAGCAAACACTCGAGATAGGGCTCGAGCCTTCCTGGTCTTCCTGTAGCTGGCGCCGCTGCCGCTACTGCTGGGGCTGGCGCTCCGCGCTGGACTCCCTGCTGAAGTCTTGGGCAATCCTTTATCTTGTGGTCGCTGCTCCCGCACTTCAAGCACTTGCCCGTAATCATCCAACACTCGGTACCACCGTGTGTCTTCCCACAGTGGGGACACTCTTTCTTCACACCATGGGAACGTACAGAAGGTACCTGAGTACTGCCGACTACTACTGGTCGCTGCTGGTGTCTGGTACACCGCTTTCTTCTTGTCTTGCCGTTGGAATGTCGCTGCTGGCCTCTTCTGCGAAGCTCTCTTTTCTTCCAGGTATTGCTCCATTTCTCCCTCCTGCCTACAAGCAGCACTAAGGGCCTCGTCCAATGTGCGGTGGTCAAACGCCACGAGTCTCATCCGCAGTGATGGCTTGAGTCCCATCACGAACTTCTTTGTCTTCCTGCACTCGTCTACCACGATATGAGGTGCATATTTAGAGAGTTCAGAAAATCTTGCCTCATATTCCAGCATGGTCATGGAGCCTTGAGCCAAAGATAGAATTCTTGCTCCATCCGATCTTGCACATGCTGAGGGACGAACTTGGCCTAAAAGAGCTTCACGAACTCGTCCCATGCAACATTGATAGCTCCGTCCTCAAACGGGGTACGCAACAATGAAGCCCACCATACATCAGCTCTTTCCTGCAGCACACCGTTCATAAGCACCATCTAAACAAATCTAGCTTAACAAACATACAAGCATATAAATTAAAGCATACCTGTAGCATGTAGGTGGCCAATGTAACCTTATCATCATGTGCACACCTAATGGCTCGGAAGATCTTTTCTATCTCCCGCATCCAGCTTTCAGCCAACAACGGATCGCTCTCCCCCTTAAAAGAGGGTGGTAGCATCCTCTTGAATCTCTCATGGTGGAAGGTCCACCATGGTCCTGAGCTGGTACTTGAGCTTGCTACATCACAGCAACAATACACAATCAACACAATATCACATAATTAGATAAAATAGACTATTAATCTTTTATTAGTCTAACCTGAGCCTCTAACTGAGCCTGGAGTGCTGCCTGGGTATGAGCCTGTGTCTGCATGGCTTGCACCAGACCTTGCATGAATACTCTATAGTCCACAGGCGGCGGTGGGGGAAGTACAAGACCTTGCGGTGCGGGGGCCTGCTGCTCCGCCCGCTCGTCACGTCGCGGCTCGTCCTCACGGGCCGGCGCTCCTCCACGCCTACCTCTCGAAGCCATGGCTGTTATAAATTTCAGCCACCATTAGAGCTAGGATACTAAGTTTTCTAATCATTTTCTTATCTATTTTTCTCATTATTAATCAATTCTACACATGTGGACATTCCTATGTAGACTTAGCATGTAATGAAGATGATGACTTAGTATATTCATGTGCAATCTCAACCGGTTGCTCTGATACCAATCTCTGTGACGACCCTCATTATACCGGTACGGTTATACCAACCCACGTCGGTATAGCAAGCGTCATCACAGTGGGACATTTACCCAACAATGACAATCAGCTGAGATACATGTGAATATAGAACAGAGTAGCGGAAGTAAAAGAACCACTGTCTTCATTCATTCATCATCCACATTTAACATACATATTCAGTAACATTTAAAGAACTAAAAGTCCACATAATTCAAATTGCTGAAAATTAAATACATAATGTCCACACTTATACATTCTTCCATGATAAAGATAGTACAATGTTCAATTTACATACTATGAAAATCACAAATGTCACTAGAATTCCAACAACGCTCTAATCTCCGTGCTCGGAGTCGGTCTCCAACGTCTCCTCCACTAGTGTCTCGTCACCAACTACACCTGTACGCCGAAGCAAGTAGTGAGTCTAAAAGACTCAGCAAGTAATTCTACACATACCGTACATGCACATATCATAGTAGGTTCTACATACACGTTCACAAGACACAACATGTAGTATGCTTTACATTAAATTTTACAACCTATCATGGTGAATCTACAATTTAAACACATGGACTATGCTTTCAGATTTCCTAAAATAGAATCACCTATCACATGCTTTCTATTCAGTTCTCACATAAAATCTACCTTCAACCAACTACGACATGAAAGCCATTAACATAAATTTCCAAGCATGCATGAAAGAAAACATTTCTAACATGGTTACTACTTATTCCTATACATGCACATGACCACTTCACATGCTTTAAGCTTACTGTTTTGATGTGGTTTAACACTTTACAATCTAACACATGAAAGCTATATTTCATTCAAACCACAATGTGAGAGTAAAGAACATGGAATGATTTACACATAAGTAAGGATTGTCCCTAGCATGGATTCTACGCATTGAACACATATAAGACATGACCGTAACCACATTTTATTGCTGTTCTAACATGATTTCAGATCCTCATATCATGGATTTCAAATCACATCCTCACATTTCGGTTTCACATTTTTACACAATTTCTTGTTCACATATTTCACACTTTGCACATGCACTTTTACACATTGTTCACATTCACATTTTTCACATGAACACATACACATTTACACATTCACATTAGTGCCGTGACACATAGTCCAAACCACCAAAGAAGGACACAACACATCACATCACATAGACGCCATCTAGGCAATACAATGGCGACTCTTGAACTGCGCAGACCGGGAGAACAAGTCTCCACCCTAACCAGTGGTACTTGTCCACCTCCAGGATTTCTCCCTAATGCCCTTAGGATCACTACAATTGAACACTTCTCAAGGGGACTTTTCCCTGATACGATTCCACTGCCCTCTGTGGAAGCAATGTCACACTTGGCACAATTTACACATTACACGTTTTTACCGATTTTAACACATAGGTTTACACATGTCACTCTCAATTCATTCATTTTCTCACTCACATGCACACTTCTCTGTTTTCCTAACATGGCACTACAATTACAGAAATTTAGCATTCAGGAAATTTCACTAATCAGGTTGCTATATACAAAATCAAATCATTTTACAAAGGCATGCGTCAGTTTCACATTTTTACATGGAAAAATTCATATTGCATATACTGGTCCAAATGACCTGAAATTTTAACCACAGGCTAATTTCGGGTTTAGAATCCCTCATGAAAATTTTCAGATTTTCTGACTCCAGATGAAATTACAGAAAATTAACCATCCATTCCACACTAATATTCATAATGCAATTAACATGGAGTTAAACAAAATCACAAACTTTAACAGCTCACTGTCTGCACCCTAGTATGCACAGGGTCACAGAATTGTTCCCGAATTTATGGGCAACACGCAATTTACTGGAATTTAACATGACCTATGCATGGTTTCTATTTTCCCAAAACAGAATTTTTAAATAATCATACAAGCATAGGAAAAATGTCAGAAACTCAGAACACAGATAGTAACATGCATACATGGTCTAACAAATTTGGGCAACAAATTTTGCCACTGATCATTAGGATCATGGTGAATACACATGGCCATTCTTTTCACATACACATTAGATAACAATTAAACTCAACCACCCACAAAATAGGTGTACATTCATTCTCCCATTCATCACATTAACTAGTGTACGTAGTATATAAGAGTTACATTATATCCTCATCGCAAAACACGTCGAAGTTAATCGTATAAGAGGGCAGAACAGTTACTGTTCTGTCCAGATGAACTTGGCGGCGGTCTCTGTCCGCTAATTCAATGTCAACGGCAAAATCGCTGGATGCTAAGCATGATCTTAGCGGCAAGGGATATTGTCGTTAATGTCAGGTCTGTGCAGAACACAGACCCGAGCTCCAAAGATGGGGTGAATTTGGGGGTCTAAGACACGAGGGAAAATCCATAAAATTTATAAAACCAACCTAGACACATACAGGGACGTTATGGGTAGGGTACTTGCCTTTTAGGTACACTCCAAAGGGATCAAAAGCTTGGTGAAGCTCTCCTTGGGCTGTCCCAAGAAGCCTCCAAAACACCACTCCTTCGGTTTCTTGAGCAAGCTCCAGAGCAATCCAAGGTCGGGGATGCCTTCCTCGATGATCCAACAAGCTCCTTGAAGTAGCAGATGGCCGGATCAAGCTTCAGAAGTTCGGATTTTGGGCTGCAAAGAGGAGAGTTTCTCACAGTCTGAAAATAGGGTTTCTCTCCTTTCTCTTCTTCCTCTCTTGAAAAGGGACAAAGAGAAGGGTTAGGATTGTAGAAATGGGTCTGAATATAGAAGAGGGGTCCTCTTGTCACGCAGGGGTGACAAGATGGCCTTTCAGACCGTTGGGGACAGCTCCCCAATGGTTGGGGTGGCTTGCTTACAGAAATTCTGGGCTCTACAACGCATGCAGGTCAGAGAAGTTGGCGTCCACATCGCTGGACGCTGGAATTAGTGTTGGCGTCCATAGGGTTGATGCCGACACCACATCGACGTCATGATATTGACGCCAATCTGCCTTCGGCCAGAAGTCTAAAACATGCAGAAACCATGCACATGTATATATACATGTAATATCTATATGGTATTGTGCACACACTACCATCAAGCAATACATACATTATTTACTCTAATTATACACATGCATGCAACAGTATACTAACTAGTACTTACGTAGATATTTACATACGCACATACACAACATGAATCATTATATGCAATACAATAATGCAACAAAATTCGAGGGCCTTACATTTGGCTGAAATTGTGAAGATGGAGGATGTCACTATTGATGATGATTGTGTGGTCCGATTCAGACATAGGTTATATATCCCAAGTGAAGCTGGGGTGAAGCAAAAAGTGTTAGAAGAAGCACACCGGTCTAGATATACCATTCACTCGGGAAGCACAAAGATGTATCAAGATTTGAAGAAATATTTCTGGTGGCCGAGCATGAAAAAGGATATTGCGGAATTTATAACAAGATGTATGGTATGTCAACAGGTTAAAGCAGAGCATCAAAGGCCAGGTGGTTGTTGCAACCATTACCTATACTGCAATGGAAGTGGGATGACATAGCAATGAATTTGTTGCAGGTTTGCCCAGGACAGCATCAGGACACAATGGTATATGGGTCTTTATTGACAGATTGACAAAGGTATGCAGGTTGTTAGCTGTGAGCATGTCATGGGCAGTGGATAGATTGCCAGATTATATGTGGATAGAATTGTGCCGTTGCATGGAATTCCAGTCACAATTGTTACAGACAGAGATCCCAGGTTTACTTCCGGTTCTTGGAGGAGTTTGCAAAGGTTTGTTGACACCCAGTTGAGGTATAGTTCAACATATCATCCCCAAATAGATGGTCAGACGGAAAGGACAATCTAGACTATTGAAGATATGTTATGGGCTTGTTGTTTAGTTTGGGGAGGCGGATGGGAGCAGCATTTAGGTATGGTTGAATTTGCCTACAATAAACATTATCATACAAGTATCAGGATGACACCATATGAAGCTCTTTATGGAAGACCTTGCAGAACACCATTGAATTGGCATGAGGTAGGTGAAAGGCAAGTAATGGGACCGGAATTGGTGCAACAATGTGCAGAAATGGTCAAGTTTATCAAGGAGAAGCTTTAAACAGCCCAAAGCAGACAAAAGAGTTATGCGGATACACGGCGCAAACCTCTACAGTTCGAAGTTGGTGATTATGTGTTCTTGAGAGTTTCCCCGACTAAAGGTGTTTTGAGGTTCAGCAAGAAGGGCAAGTGGAGCCCCAAGTATGGAGGTCCCTTTCCAGATTTTGGAAAGGATTGGTGAGACGGCGTATAGATTGGAGCTTCCAGCAGATTTCACTTATGCTCATGATGTATTCCATGTCTTAATGCTTAGGACAAACATCTGAGATCCTTTGCAGATTATCAGCTACACTCGAGATGATTTGAAGCTGGATATGTCCATGCCAGAGTATCCAGTGATGATCACAGGCTGCCGAACACAGAAATTAAGAAATAAGGATATTGAATTAGTAAAGATCAGATGGGAAAATAGGCAGGGGGGAGAAGATACTTGGGAATTGGCCGATGAGATGTACAAGACGTATCCATACTTGTTTGAGTAAGCATTAAATTCTTTTAGGTGATACTCTTATACGTATTGGAATTTTAACAACCCTTATTCCTTTAATTTCGAGGACAAAATTTCTTTTAGGTGATAGTAATGTAATATCCTGAATGTTCAGATCACGTTTTATCAGGTTTGGGGGTCAGTGTGTGGCCCATTGGTTGAGTAAGTGTGTGTGTGTCTATGAGTTTTACAGGTTTGTGTAGCAGGGGGAGGGTGGGGGTTGGAGATCCCAGCCCAAACAGACCTCTGACGGAATCATTAAGAACGCGACCAACATAGTCATCGCACTTCGTAATGAAATGCGACAACTGCTACGTCACGATTTAGCACCGCTTTACGTGGGCGCCGCTGCATGGGCGCCTCGTGGCGCATGCAGGAGCACTAGGTTTAATTGCGACGGCGGGGTATGTCGCATTTTGAAACGCGATGGCCCGATACGTCACAGTTTAACTCCTATGTATTTTGAGCCTCTGCCCTTGGCCGAACAGTGCAGTTGCACTATTCAGCTAAGGGGGAGTGCTATGGAGGTTTGCTGCGGGATTTTGAGGTGATTTCGGGGTTTTCGCTGTCCGTTCGGCGTGGTTTCGGCGCGAGGAGGTGTTTCAGAGTGCGAGGAATGTTTGGACAGTGTCGGTTTAGCGTTTCTTGTGTTGGTAGGGAAACTTTCCAATGTTTTAGCTTGAATGGCATGTGAGGATTAGGGTTTATGAGATTTGGCTTGAGAATCATGTGAACATGATAGGAAGCATGCTTAGGGTTTTATTTATATGTATATTCCTGCTTTAACTGCATGTGTAGTAAATTATGGTGATTTCTGGAATGAGGTTTTAGGTCTTGGTTCTGTCGTCTGAAAGGCAACGGAACGAAACATCGCGATTCAGGTTGAAAGGCAACGGGTTGGTTCGTCGCAATTCAGGTGTTGATTGGCGTCGCCTGTGTTGGACGCGATTTAGATTGTGGCCACCCGAGCTCTGGGGTTCTGTGGCCAGTCTGTCTAGCTCTTGAGGTACACTGCTTGGGCAGTGATGGCTTAGCAATGTATAGTCTGTATAAGGTATATCGGCTTGTACCGTGATTAGAAACGATGGGTTTTGCTTGGTTAAGTGTGCACGGCGGGTTGGGTTGTTCACGCCTTTCGAGATTACCTCTCCAGTCGGGTCCCCAACACCAGGTACTCGGGGTTTGTCCCAATACGATGAGTACCGACAAGGTCTGTGTCGTCTTTTTGGATACCCTCACCCCTGAGTTTGCGTTGTACATCCGACTGAGGGAAAGACGACAAGGGGCAATGACTCGTGTTTGTGGGTGTGCGATCACTTGTAGTGCGCTCGTGGTTGGGGGATGGACACCACTAGATGTACTGGTCCCCAACTAGTCCTATTTCCAGTGCCTCGCTTTAAGGAGCTCTGGCCGGAGTCCCTAAAGGTGTCAAGCTTGGTCCTGTAGCTGTGTGGTATGTAGGAGTGGTGTTAGTTGTCTCCATAGTTTCTTGGCTTGTTGAGGTGGAGTGGCAGCTGGACCTTTCGTCTGTGGCTGCAAGACGGAGAGGTGGACTTGTGTTGTTTCTCCGGGTCTGTGGCTGGTGTCGCGAACCAGTTCTCGTGACTCATGTGCGGCGTGCCCTCCTTAGCTTGTACACGTGTGTGTGGTTTGCCGTTTATTTAATTTACAGTAGTAATATCATGTGTAGGCTGAGTTACTCTTAAATGCTTAATAGCCTGTTCATATTATTTGTTGTACTTTGTTCTCTCGACTTTGGGGGAGTTGCCCTACTAAGCCAGTGACTTGTGAGGCTCACCCCTTCTTCTTCCAGGTGAAGGAGAGCAGGAGGGGTCTCATCCCTCTTCTAGTTCGGGACCGCACCATTGTGGAGTTGGGCATTTGCCACCAGCAGAGTAATGTTTCCTCTTGTTAAGCCTTGGGGGTTTGTCCCAGGCTGTTGTATCTTATAGTATGACTTATGTTCAGAACTGAATATGTACATTTCATATTGATATGTGTAAGAAAAATAAACTTATATGTGTTTAGTGTGTTCTTTTATATTTCCACGGGCATGTGTGCATTGATATCCCTTGCGAGGCTACGGCCCGTTCGCAGGAGACAGAGTTGTATCGGGCACGTTATCGAGTTAACGGGCCTGAGCGGTGAGGACCGCCACACTTTGTGTAAGACCCAAACCCCTTGGACCCTTTGGCCCCATCCTCAGGGTCGCGACAGGCGCTCTGGTCGCGACATGGTCGCGCTAGAGTAGCCTGCTGTGACGGGCATGGTGACGCGTCACACCCGACCATCGCATTCTTGTCATGACAGGGTTGGCCATCGCGTCCTTGTCGCGGCGTCTGATGACATCGCGACTGCTTTTCTGACAGATGTGACCGATGTCCTGTCTGTCAGAACGGTCATGTCGGGTGGCAGGAGCATATAGCGTTGACGCGACCTGGTCAACCGTCGCATTTGCTTTTCCCGATCTTCGAGGTTTGACCACTTTTGGGGTCACGCTGGTGGTGGCAGCCGCGACATGGTCGTGACGACTATGGGCATTGCGACTTGGTTGTTCTCGCGCCGGGTGCCCCGTCGCGTTTTGGAGGCCGTCGGTTTAAAACCGAAGCCGCACCCCATTCTTTTCCTCTCGCCCTCTCTCTTCTCCATCTTCCCTCTTCTCCCCCTCTCGTGCTCCCTTGTGTTTTCTCGGTGGTTTCTCGTGCTCAGGGTGCTCGTGCTAAGGTGGTTGCTCGTGCAGGGGACGTGTTCATGTTGCTTGGAGTGAGGAGGAGGTGGTCATTCCTATGTGAAGGCCCAACAGGTTGGCTTCTTCTTGGAGGTAGGGACCCTTGATCCTCTCGCCCTAAGCATGCTCCCTCCCTCTAGAGATGGTGGTTCCTCATGGTTTGGGGTTGTGGGAGTGTGAGGATCATGCTCGTGCTTGAGTGAGGTTTCCATCGAGCGTAGATTCTCATGAATCCATGTTTGTGGGGTTTTAAGAGTGCTTGAGTGATTTACAGCTTTCATACATGTTGAACATGCTCCCCTCCCCCTTGTGGAATGTGTGTATCATGTTTTTGGGGTGGTTCCCGGGAGGACTGCTTTGGAACCCCCTCAGCTGAAGACGCGACCACTATAGAGGTCGCGACAGCCTGGTCGATCGTGACATGATCGCGATGAACTTAGGCATCGTGACTTGGTCGCATCGGCTTGGGCCACCGCGATAGTGTCGCGATAGGGCAGGGCGTCGCAACAAGTTCACGACGGCCCGATGCATCGCGACTATAGCGGAGAGACAGGTTATGGTCTTGCGAAGTACCGTGCTTTGTTAAGTCTTCGCTGTTTCCACTTATTTTACTGTACCCGTGGCACCTGTGCTAGTTCCCTAGTACGGTCCTACACTAGTCGTCGCCCGGTGCTCGGCACTTGAGGGCTTGTCCCGTGAGAGAGGTTGTTACCGTTGCCTGGGACCCCCATCTTTGGGAGCCCATTGAGGGAGTACACCGGGCTACGAGCGTGCTCGAGTTGGCAGCCGAATAGGCGGACTCCAAAACAGAGGGGAAAATGGTGGTTAGGACAGCAGCGTTGAGTCGTTTGCAGAGCTCTCATGGTTGGTCTGGGACGCCGAGGACGGTTTAGGAGTTCTACCGGCGCAGGCCAGCCAGTCTGTTTCTCACTGCCTCGCTCCTTGTGGCCCCGGAACCATTTAGGGAGGTCAGGCATGGGATCGTAGTCCGGCCAGACCATGGCAGTTACTGTGGTGTACTTTGTATCCTACCTCGCTCTGACGAGACGTGGGGGTCAAGACCTGGAGAGGATAAGACGTCAGTGGTCGCACCTGACCGGTGACTAGTGGTAGTCCTTTCCGTAGCTTGTTTTTTGTCCAGGCAAGGTTTCCCCTGTCTGTGTTTACTAGCCGTGTGGTGGTCACGACGAGCAGTCGTAGGGAGTTTTCAACCATGTAGTACTTCCGTACTGTTGCTAGTTTATAGCTTTGCTTCTGCACGCTTTTTCATGGGTAGAAGATATAACTGTTGTTATTTAATTGATATATATTCTTCTGCCTGTTAGAGCTACTAGGAGATTGGTAGTCCCTACTGAGCTTCTGTTGTGAAGCTCATCCCTCCTTTTCCCATGTGAGACTTCTCAGTAGCGGCAGGGCGCACACCGGGCAGAGGAGACGGGGAGGTAGTCATGGTCCCCATAGCTAGCAGTGGTCTTCCCCCTCTCAGTGTACGTCACCCTCGGGGTATGCCTCTAAGGGATTTGTTATCCCCTACTTTTACTTGTACTAGTTGTGTTGTGCTGGGACTGTACTTAGAGTGACACGCAGCGGTCTCGCTCTTCTTTCTATTTCGTGTGTGCACTTCTAGCTTAGCAGTTGACGTTTACTTCCGCTACATATCCTGTTAGATTTATTATAGCTCTTCCGAGTCTCCGGATCTGTGGGCGACGACTGCGAAAATCAGGTCCTCGGCGTGGACCGAGGGTCGGGTTCTCGGGGTCATTATAGTTGGTATCAGAGTGAGAGTCTGACAGGACTTGTAGAGGATCTAAACTGCAATGGGAAGTCCAAACAGTAGTACAAGTACACTGCTAGCCACTCGAGTTAGTATTGTTAACCTTGTTGGTTGTGTGCCGTGTAGGATATGGCTCCGCGTAGGCGTAGGCAGGCCAGAGAGCTGATTGAGCAGCAGGATGAGTCGGATATGCCCGCGCAAGGGTGGGTCCAAGAGGAGGTGTCAATAGAGGAGTCCGTGGCACAGCCTCAGGGTGCACCGGCAGCAGCAGTAGCAGGCGGACAGTAGGAGCAGGAGTACCAGCCTCAATCGCAGCAGTACAAATTGGTTTCCCTTGGCAGAGCAGTTCTTCAGGAGCCTATACCAGGGAGTATGGCAGCCTGGGTAGGCAGCAGCGGGAGGTCAGCCTCTAGTACCTCCCGCAGCAGTACTAGAGCAGCAGGCAGATCCAAAGGAGAAGCAGCCAGCAGTTTGACAGGCGTCGGGTTCCGGGAGCACCCGGGCGGTCGGAGGAGGATGGCAATCACGTAGGACAGGACCGCCCTCTTGGAGAGGTTCTTGCATCTCCGGCCACCGATGTTCTTCGGTGAGTATGATTCAGATAAGGTAGAGAGCTGGACGCACGAGTTGGAGTGCACGTTCAAGACCATGGACTGCACCGAGGAGGACCAGGTCAGACTGGCGTTGTATCAGCTCAAGGGAGTAGCCCATGAGTGGTGGAGAGTTCAGCGGTAGACTCACTTCCAGGGGTAGCGTTTGGATCAGATATCTTGGCAGTGATTTTGGAGATCTTTCACAGCGAGTACTTCCCTGACCATGCTCGACGTGAGAGATGAGACCAGTTCCACGAGTTGGTGCAGGGCGATCTCTCAATTACTCAGTACCACCAGAGGTTTGTCCGGTTGTTGAGGCATGTTCCTCATGTAGCAGGCAGTGAGCAGGCTTGTGCAGAGAGGTTCATCGCAGGACTAAGGCTAGACTTGAGGTGGGGTGTGACGGCTCACATGTGTACCACCTTAGGAGAGGTCATGGCTAAGGCCACCGCCTTGGAGAGAGAGACCTGGCAGCCCCAGCAGCAGCAGAAACAACAGCAGGGAGGATCCTCTTCCAGGTCCTCGCCATACCAGTGTCTCGTAGGTAGTCGCGGCAGTGCAACTTCTTCTTCTTCGGGCTCGGGAAGTTCCAGGATTCGCTCGAAGTTCAGGCAGTTGTCCACTCGCGGGGGTGAACGGAGTCGGCAGCAGAGGCGGCAGTCGAGGTTTGCAGAGCAGTCAGTCCAGTAGGGAGCTGAGCAGGGCAGACATGAGGCAGTTTGTGTAACGTCGCACGTTTTTCAGATCTTCGTGGATCCTCTGTTTAGCGTGTGGGATGGTCAAGCTATGACCAGTGCGACTCATGTTGGGTGTGCGCAGCTATGGATCTGTGCCTGTTGGTGCCCAGTGTGAGTTGGACATCAACAGTGGGTTGGCATCCAGGTGTGTGACGTCTACTGTGTGTTAGAGGTTGACGTTAACTTGAAGTGCCTGTGTTTTTAGGGGTAACCCGAGGCTTCTTCTTTCCCCACTTTCTCCTATCCTCTTCCCCCACCTTCCCCTTCGTGCTTCTTCATTACTTCTGGCGGTCGACAGGAGCACGTGGGAAGGCCGTGGTGCGGTGGTAGCAGCAGATCAGGCGGGGAATGACGGATTGGAGGGCGGTATTCGCGGGAAGCTCCTGGGGGTTCAGTGTAAATCGAGGTTCTATCGGGTTTATATGCGTTTCTGAGGTAGGGACTGGACCCTTTGATCTCTCCTGGTTGATTTGCCATGCTTTGTTGCATAGATCGTATGTTAATTGAGTTTTTGGGAAAGGATTCTCCATGCCGGAAATTGGGTGGTTTGATCGATCCAAGTGTTGGATATTGTTTCTTCAGTTTAATTATAGTATTATATGTAAGGGGAAGTGTTTCCCCTTGTTTTCTTATTGTATACGCTGGGAGCTGAAGATCTTAGCGTCAACATCGATTGACCTCAGGTTCTTCAGTTGGAGATTAACGGCCAGATGTCTAGCCGTTAATATCGAGTTTACTTAGTATTAACGGCAGGGGATGCTGCCATCTATAACCAATGGACGGCAATCGATGCTGCCGCCAACCTGTGCAGGTATTAGCGCAGTGTGTTTCATGAGGTTTTTCTTGTTGTACATATCACGTGGTTGTGTGTGCATGGCAATGACAAATGGGAGCCAGTACACTTGTTACGCTCATAGAGCGTGTTGCTTACGAGATGGGCATGCTTTACGTGATTAATGTGTAATATATATGTGTGCATGTTGTCCATGTGTTGGATATATTGTTTACATGGATGATGTGTAGTACACCAGTCATGGTGTATTATACACATGCGGTCTACATGGTTTAGATGTTTTGCATGTAGTTTGTATGTGCATGGCATATCGTGTATCATTGTGTTATTATTTCTTAATTATTATGATTAATCCGTGGTGTTATGGCAGTGAGGTTCTTGTGTGAGCCTAGCCAAGAATTGGAAGTGTTTTTATGATTCGGATCACATGCATGTGTAAGCATGACTAGAGGTCGATATTATGATTATTATAATGTGATTTATGTGGTTATATTGTAATGTTTGGGCAGTGAAGGTCCACACCGACCTAGCCCTGGTCTGTTGTTGTCCTTCGAAGAATTATACTGATTTATGTGTTAAGTGGTGTGTGTGTTGCCACGGAGGTCACGAGGTGGCCGATGTTAGGCTATAGTGTTATTATTAATATGGGTCATATATGTGTTTGTGTAGGCTAGCTTATAGGTCACGAGTGACCAGGACAAGCTACTCCTCACAATGTATCGTGATTTGTAATAAATGTGTAGTAATGTGGTTTGTGTATTGCCGAGTGTGGTGGTCCGGCGCCTATTCCGGAATGCCTCTCTAGTTGGGTACCCAAGGTTCTTTGTGAGCCAGGCACGTGTGGTTGTTGTGCTGGGGGTTTGTCCCGGTACTTGTGTTGTACTATCGAGGTCTGTGTCGTCTTCCTGGACACCCTCACTCCTGTGTTTGAGTTGTACGTCCGGCTGAGAGAAAGACGACAGTAGGGCAGCGGCTTGTGTTTGTGGGTGTGCAGTCGCTTGTAGCGCACTCGTAGTTGGGGGTACGGACACCAGTAGTCGACACTGGTCCCCAGCTAGTCCTGTTTTTCAGTGCCTCACTTTAGGGTGCTCCGGCCAGAGACCCTAGAGGTGCCAGGCATGGACCTGCAGCTGTGTGTCTGCAGGTGTGTTGTTGGTTGGTCTCCACAGTTGTTTGACTTGTTCTCGTGGAGTGGCAGTTGGACCTTTCGTCTGTGACTGCGAGACTGAGAGGTCGTTCTTGTGTTGTGTTGTTCGGGTTGGATACTGGCCTGATCAGCCAGTAGTCCGTTCCCGTGTGGTGGCGTCGCTCCTTTCGATTCGTGCTTTTCCACTGGCTGTGGTTCGTGAGTTTGTGACTCATAGTCGAGGTTTGAGGTTTTTGGTGTGCCCTGGTGTGGCATAGTTGTGACTGCGGTTGTGGCTTGTGGTGTGCCCGAGTGGTGGCACAGTTTTGGTTATGGTTGGTGAGTGTTGACTCACCAAATGTGGTTTAGCTTGCTATGGTATGCCCTGTTACGACACTGGCTTACTTGTGGTTTCCGTGCTGGTACCTTGTGGTAATAGGTACCTATACACCGTGTGGGTAATGGTTTGTGGTGGTACGTCGTATACCAGTCTTTCTGGTGTTGACGTGGAACTGTGTATCGTGGAGGTCGTGTGTGTGACCTTCCACTCAATGTGCTTCACCCTCCCTCGGGTAAGCTACCGTATATGGTTTTCATGTGTGATGGATTGGCCCGCTGTAGCCGATCATGTTACTTGGTGTGTGTGATTTCCGACATATTGTGGTTTGGGTATAAAGGGCCAGCTTTTGGTTAGTAGTCCTGTTACCCACGTATTTAAGACTCGCCTGTAAAACTTATAGCTTAAGCAATTGGTTGTGACTGTGATGTGCTTGTGAGGCCTGCGGCCTAGGCATTTCAGTTGTTGAGTGGACTAGCCTATGGTTCCTCTTTCTTTATAAGGAATATGCATTTGTTTATCAATTACTGTTTAAGCTGTTATTTAAATATAAATGTTGTGAGCATGAAATGGTTTGGCTATTGGTGCTGCCAGTTAGACCCATTGGGGTTGAGGTGTCCGTGGTTACAGTGTTGTTTTGGGTGGTCCCTACTGAGCCTGTGACTTGTTGAGGCTCACTCCCCTACAGTTCTTTTCAGGGCTTGCCGAGTGTTTGACTTGCAGCGGCATTGTGTCAGACTTGTACCACCAGTAGTTGTGTAGCAGTTAGTGTTTTGTGAGCTTGTGCTCCCTCGGGGTATGCCCCAGGTAGTTGTACTTTTTAATTGGACATGTATTAATGTAATGGGACAGTTGTAAATTGTTATATACAAGTATGAGTACATGCACTTTCTTGTGTCTTATACTGTTGTGGTTTGTCTTTTATATTTTTACTGGACACTTGTGTGAGCTATCCCTTGCGAGATTTTGGTTCGTTCGCGGGAGGCGGATCTGGATATGGAGCCTTAATGGGCATAAATATCCAGGGCCGTCACAGTTGGTATCAGAGCATGGTCCAATTAGAATATGGAAAGACATTGAAGTTACAATGTCCCAATACATGGATTAATGTCCACTGCTGGTAGTAAGTCTGTGGTTTTATGTGTTATAAGGTGATTTTTATATGAACTTTTGGCACGCAAACCGTGTGTTTTTGGTTGTTAAATTAGCAGTTGTGAGTAGTTGTTGAGCCATAGAGTGGCTAGTGGTATAAGTTGTGTCATTGCACTAGTGTGCCAAGGTGTAGTTGAAATTTTGTGTTTAAAAGTTTTCAGTGCCAAATATTAAAGGAATCAGTGGAGTTAGTTATGTTGGTTAGCAAAAGTAAAAGGCAATTTCAGAAAGATATTTGCAAATGGTGCTCTAGTAAAGAATAAGGTTAACAGAGACAGGTATAATATGAGTGTCAGTGTGACAGATGAATAGAATGTTACCAGCAAAGAATAGTGTGTGTGTGTGTGATAAGTTGCAGAAGAGGACCTTGGCAGGGGTATGTTGTGTTTGAAATTTGTGTTAATAGGATTTGAAAAGCGGCTTGAGTAATAATGTGATTAGAGCTTTGGCAACTTGAGAATGATTAAATGAGGTAGGCTGGTTTCAGATGAAGTACAGGAAATAGAGAATTGTGACAGTCCGATAAGGATAAGGGTGTCTTGACATTAGAGAGTTGAGCAGAGGTGGTTAATTAAGTAAAGAAAGGGTAAAGAAAGATCACTGTATAGTTAGACTTTTCTGAGCACAAGAAAAATACCGGCCTAGCAAGTGGCAGTTTATGAGATTATATAGAGTCAGATGCAGTGTTACAGATAAGGTTACTGTTGTTTAATAACTGAGTATAATTCGAGAAGAGAAGACGTGAAGTTTGTGTTTAAAAGAGATTGAGGCTGTACGGAATAAAATAAGAATTATGTGAATCAGAATAGAAAGAAGCAGATTAATTAAGAAACAGTTAAGTGGTGCCAGGTTAAGTGAAATAGAGAATCAGGCAGAGTTGGCTATTGTATTTAACGAGATTGGCTCCAGACTATGGCCTTGGCAGTTGTGAATAAAGAATACTTGTGTGACAACAGCAATAGCGGTATGAGTGGTGCAGGATGATCAGCTAGGCAGCACAATAATTGAGAAGAATGTTTACAGAGAAGATATTATGTTTAATACAGTTGGCAGATTATTAATCTGGAAAATGAAAGAGTATGATAGATTGTGAAACAGATATAACTGAAAGATCGAGAAAGTGATCAATAAGAATTTACATGGCTAAATAGAAATTGAAAGTGGCAAGTACAAAACGGAGAGAATGTAATCAATTAAATAGTGAATGGCTTAAAGTCAGATGGCACCTAATTGAAATAAAGTTTAATGCATGTAAAGTTAGCTGAGCAGTTTAATTCTTCCCTAAAAAGAAAGTGTTACAGTAATGAAAGCAGATGTTTTGAGAAATGATGGAAATAATGTGGTTAGTCAGCTAGAGAATGTAAATTGAAGTTAAAAAGGAATATGAAAAATAAAGTATGTTAGTAATGTAATGGTATGGTAGAATTCGGATTTTTTTTAAAAAAAAGTGTGGTACAATTAGAATTGAAGTATTGGAAAAAGTAGTTTGGAAATTTTGATATTGTTTTCCAATATTGATTGAGCAAGTAAAGCAATCTGTAATGAATATAGCCGGAATCAAAGCAATTATGAAAGTGTGCGGCAATTGTGAATAATAGTAGAAGCAGAATGTATGAAATATTCTGTGAGATATTCAGCAGGATCAGAGTAGCGCAGCGGAAGCGTGGTGGGTCTACAACCCACAGATTAGAAAACTGAAAAATAAGAGAATGGATAAAATAAGGTAGTAGTTAACAATGATAAGCAGGATAATGGCTACCAATGACAAAGTGAGTAATGGAATGGCATTAAGAAATTCGAGAAATTAAGCAAGGTTTAGCATGAAAGAACAACCAAAGGTAGTGGAATAAAATGAAAGGATTTGAGCAGAAAGAAATGGCTCGGAAAGAAATGTTGCAAAGACAGCCCAGAAAATGTGAAAGTAGGCTCAGTCCAAGGAGATAAAGTGCCATTGGCAAGGTAGAATCGCCTACAATTGAAAGGTAAGGAAAGGCAATGGAATCGATAAAACAGAATAATTGTGAAATGAATTGAAAGAAAAAAAAAAAAAAAGAGCAAAGTAAGGATGGAATGGATAGATGAGTCAGTTAGCGCAGATGAATTGAAAGGCTGATCCAGAGAAAGAGTATCCTTCTTTTTAGGTGATAGTCCGGCGTGCCGTGGTTTATGTAGAATGTCGAGGACGACATTTCTCTTTAGGTGATAGTAATGTAATGTCGCGCGTTTTTTGGATCTTCGTGGATCCTCTGTTTAGCGTGTGGGATGGTCAAGCTGTGACCAGTGCGACTCGTGTTGGGTGTGCGCAGCTATGGATTTGTGCCTGTTGGTGCCTAGTGTTAGTTGGACATCAACAGTGGGTTGGCGTCCAGGTGTGTGACGTCTACTGTGTGTTGGCGGAAATGGTGTTGCCATTAACATGTTCTTGGCGTCCATCGATGTAGACGTCTACCGTTGAACTTGGCGGCGAGCGTTGTGGATGTCTAGTTGAGGCGGTTTGGTTAGCGGCGCAGAGGTTGACATTAACCTGAAGTGCCTGTGTTTTTAGGGGTGACCCGAGCCTTCTTCATTCCCCACTTTCTCCTATCCTCTTCCCCCACCTTCACCTTTGTGTTTCTTCATTACTTCTGGCGGTCGACAGGAGCACGTGGGAAGGCCGTGGTGCGCGTGGTAGCAGCATATCAGGCGGGGAATGACGGATTGGAGGGCGGTATTCGTGGGAAGCTCCTGGGGGTTCGGTGTAAATCGAGGTTCTATTGGGGTTTATATGCATTTCTGAGGTAGGGACTGGACCCTATGATCTCTCTTGGTTGATTTGCCATGTTTTGTTGCATAGATCGTATGTTAATTGAGTTTTGGGAAAGGATTCTCCATGCTGGGAAATTGGGTGGTTTGATCGGTCCAAGAGTTGGATCTTGTTTCTTCAGTTTAATTATAGTATTTAGATGTAAGGGGAAGTGTTTCCCATTGTTTTCTTATTGTTTATAGGGCTAAGTTGCCTGTATGATTGGCCTTGGGCCGGTCTGTGTGTTTTGTATACGCTGGGAGCTGAAGATCTTAGCGTCAACATCGATTGACGTCAGGTCTTCAGTTGGAGATTAACGGCCAGATGTCTAGCCGTTAATATCGAGTTTACTTAGTATTAACGACAGGGGATGCTGCCGTCTATAACCAATGGACGGCAATCGATGCTGCCACCAACCTGTGCAGGTATTAGCGCAGTGTGTTTCATGAGGTTTTTCTTGTTGTACATATCACGTGGTTGTGTGTGCATGGCAATGACAGATGGGAGCCAGTACACTTGTTACGCTCATAGAGCGTGTTGCTCACGAGATGGGCATGCTTTACGTGATTAATGTGTAATATATATGTGTGCATGTTGTCCATGTGTTGGATATATTGTTTACATGGATGATGTGTAGTACACCAGTCATGGTGTATTATACACGTGCAGTCTACGTGGTTTAGATGTCGTGCATGTAGTTTGTATATGCATGGCATATCGTGTATCATTGTGTTTATTATGTCTTAATTATTATGATTAATCCATGGTGTTATGGCAGTGAGGTTCTTGTGTGAGCCTAGCCAAGAATTGGAAGTGTTTTTATGATTCGGATCACATGCATGTGTAAGCATGACTAGAGGTCGATATTATGATTATTATAATGTGATTTATGTGGTTATATTGTAATGTTTGGGCAGTGAAGGTCCACACCGACCTAGCCCTGGTCTATTGTTATCTTTCGAAGAATATATACTGATTTATGTGTTAAGTGGTGTGTGTGTTGCCACGGAGGTCACGAGGTGGCCGATGTTAGGCTATAGTGTTATTATTAATATGGTGCATATATGTGTTTGTGTAGGCTAGCTTATAGGTCACGAGTGACTAGGACAAGCTACTCCTCACACGTGTATCGTGATTTGTAATAAATGTGTAAGTAATGTGGTTTGTGTATTGCCGAGTGTGGTGGTCTGGCGCCTATTCCGGAATGCCTCTCTAGTTGGGTACCCCAGATTCTTTGTGAGCCAAGCACGTGTGGTTGTTGTGCTCGGGGTTTGTCTCGGTACTTGTGTTTTACCGTCGTGGTCTGTGTCGTCTTCCTGGACACCCTCACTCATGTGTTTGAGTTGTACGTCCGGCTGAGGGAAAGACGACAGTAGGGCAGCGGCTTGTGTTTGTGGGTGTGCAGTCGCTTGTAGCGTGCTCGTAGTTGGGGTACGGACACCAGTAGTCGACACTGGTCCCCAGCTAGTCCTGTTTTCCAGTGCCTCACTTAAGGGTGCTCCGGCCAGAGACCCTAGAGGTGCTAGGCATGGACCTGCAGTTGTGTGTCTGCAGGTGTGGTGTTGGTTGGTCTCCACAGTTGTTTGACTTGCCCTCGTGGAGCGGCAGTTGGACCTATCGTCCGTGACTGCTAGACTGAGAGGTCATTCTTGTGTTGTGTTGTCCGGGTTGGATACTGGCTTGATCAGCCAGTAGTCCGTTCCCGTGTGGTGGCGTTGTTCCTTTCCGACTCGTGCTTTGCCACTGGCTGTGGTTTGTGAGTTTGTGACTCATAGTCGAGGTTTGACTCGTTTGAGGTGTGCCCTGGTGTTGGCACAGTTGTGACTGCGAGTGTGGCTTGTGGTGTGCCCGAGTGGTGGCACAGTTTTAGTTATGGTTGTGAGTGTTGACTCACTAAATGTGGTTTAGCTTGCTATGGTATGCCCTGTTACGACACTGGTTTACTTGGGTTTCCGTGCTGGTACCTTGTGGTAATAGGTACCTGTACCCCGTATGGGTAATGGTTTGTGGTGGTACGTCGTATACCAGTCTTTCTGGTGTTGACGTGGAACTGTGTATCGTGGAGGTCGTGTGGTGTGACCTTCCACTCAATGTGCTTCACCCTCCCTCAGGTAAGTACCGTATATGGTTTTCATGTGTGATGGATTGGCCCGCTGTAGCCGATCATGTTACTTGGTGTGTGTGATTTCCGACATATTGTGGTATGGGTATAAAGGGCCAGCTTTTGGTTAGTAGTCCTGTTACCCACGTATTTAAGACTCACTTGTAAAGCTTATAGCTTAAGCAATTGGTTGTGACTGTGATGTGCCTGTGAGGCCTGCGGCCTAGGCATTTCAGTTGTTGAGCGGACTAGCCTATGGTTCCTCTTTCTTTATAAGGAATATGCATTTGTTTATCAATTACTGTTTAAGCTGTTATTTAAATATAAATGTTGTGAGCATGAAATGGTTTAGCTATTGGTGCTGCCAGTGAGACCCATTGGGGTTGAGGTGTCCGTGGTTACGGTTGTTTTGGGTGGTCCCTACTGAGCCTGTGACTTGTTGAGGCTCACTCCCCTACAATTCTTTTCAGGGCTGGCCGAGTGTTTGGCTTGCAGCGGCGTTGTGTCAGACTTGTACCACCAGCAGTTGTGTAGTAGTTAGTGTTTTGTGAGCTTGTGCTCCCTCGGGGTATGCCCCAGGTAGTTGTACTTTTTAATTGGACATGTATTAATGTAATGGGACAGTTGTAAATTGTTATATACATGTATGAGCACATGTACTTTCTTGTGTCTTATACTGTTGTGGTTTGTCTTTTATATTTTTACTGGACACTTGTGTGAGCTATCCCTTGTGAGACTTCGGTCCGTTCGCAAGAGGCGGATCTGGATATGGAGCCTTAATGGGCATAAATATCCCGGGCCGTCACAGTTTGCTACACTTGTGGTTTGCGAGGCCACCTCACGAGGGATTGGCCGATGGGGCAAGTCCAGCAGCCAGTGCAGTACGCGCAGCAGCTACCGCAGTACCAGTTCCCTCCCCAACAGCAGGCACCCCGTTAGCAGCAGTAGGGGCAGTACCAGCAGCAGCCACAGCAGTTTCCGCAGTTCCAGCAGCCTCAGCAGTACCAATCGTACCAGCAGTAGCAGCAGTTTTGTAACGACCCGACCTCCCGGACACCTTCCAAGGACCCCGAGGTCACGCCACCACCCACGGATCCAAAGACCCGGAAGGGTTAGAATTTTGTCCAGTGAGATAAGCAATGAATTCAAATAACAATAACAAGAAAGTTTGTACATTAATAAAGAAATTATGTACAACATGTCCCAAATAAAAGTACAAGTACAGAAAGAAAGGTGCAGTCCTTAAGGGGCATACCCGAGGACTTGCAAAAAGGCCACTCTCGACTCACGGTACAAGTGCTCACGCTCACAAATCACACTGCTGGCAATGCACGGCGAACAAGCCGCCACCACGACTATTTGGCAACGAACTCCTGCGACAACAAGTCCCTACCTGAAGAGAGTAGGGGGGTGAGCCTCGCGAACAAGGATTAATTGGGATAACCAGTCCCTTACTAGCAAGAGCAGCAGGAACTCCAACAGAGCAGAAGCAAAACTACTCTACAAGCAATAAAATGGGGAACACCTACTGCAAGTACTACAAAGCAGCGAAACAGAGTAATGCCACGACCCACAACCAAGGTCGGCCAAACACGACTCCCGTAGAACCAGCGGAGTCAACACAATGCGGAAGCAACACCTCGGCATGCACCCGTCCAGACAGAGAAGCTCACGGAACACCGGAGCAACCAAGTGAGACTAGAGTCTCACGACACAAGAACCAACATCCCAGACCTCCACGAGGTCGGGAAGGAACAACTAGGTGTCACCACGAGAGACACCAAACAACCACGTGAGAAGGAACGTCTCACCACTAGCACGGCCACCTCGGACCTCCACAAGGTCGAGGGCCTACAAGCAGAACCGCCCTGGACCTCGGACACGCCGCAAGGTCAAGGAACTACACCCTCCAGTGCCACCATGGACGGAAACAAGGAACGGGTTACAGAACTAGTGGTCGGGTGCCTACACTAGGCATCCCAAGAGACCCGCAGAGCGGAAGC
The DNA here is from genome assembly GCA_014218235.1 of Colocasia esculenta. Taxonomy (NCBI): domain Eukaryota; kingdom Viridiplantae; phylum Streptophyta; class Magnoliopsida; order Alismatales; family Araceae; genus Colocasia; species Colocasia esculenta. Next base: position 58,763,510 of record CM024757.1, on the reverse strand, counting down.
CACTAAACACGGCCTACGAGGCCAAACCAACAGAGCCCGGGAAGCTAGACACAGATAGGCTACAACCACCGTGTAGGCTAGGGCAACTAGGCTCACTTAGAAACAATGTGAACCACCATCACAACAAGAACAACCAAGCCACCGCCACAGGCAGCTAAGAGAGGGACACACAGTCCACCCCTCTCGCTCGCCAGCTGCTGACTCCTGCCTACAACCTCCCCGGTAGAGTGAGGCTAGCGAGTTACAGCAAGAACAACTACAACCACCGCAGCCCGGCCAAGCTGCGGCCTCACGCCTAACCTCCATACGTGGCTCCAGAACCAACGCAAAGTGAGGCAGTGAGAAGGACTAGCTGGTTCGCACTGGAAGAGCGCCTCAACCACCTCGGTGACCCAGACCCAGCTAAGAGAGCTCTACAAATGACTCTACGCCGTTGTCCCCACCGTTTTCCCCTTCTTCTCCAAGTCCGTGACTTGAGCATGCCCGTCGCCCGGAGAACTCCCTCTAACAGACGCATGGGGCTGGGGGTCCCAGGTAACGGTAACAACCTGTCTCGCGAACAAGCCCTCAAGTGCCTAGCACCGGCGAAAAGAGAACTGGCGGGGCAACCACCACATAACCAGAGTTGGCTTGTAACCAAGACAAGCCTAGCAGGCACAGGCACGCACGGCACCCCTTCCGGAAACCCCCAGATGGGCCGTCGGCCAATGCCGGCACACATGGCACGGCCCGAGAAACCAGAACACCACCAGAAAGAATAGAAACCATCGCTCTTCTAATAATTGATTAACAGTTAGACAATTGATTGTTAGATATACGCGAGCCTCCTAGCACCACTGCTAGGACACGACCACGAAGGTGTCACCTTCGGTCACTGAACGCAGGGAGGCAACCTGCCGCATTCCCACCAGAAGGTCCTAAGGGCACACCTGCCCTGGGGCATACGCCCACATGTCAACCGAGGCCACAGAAACACCCGAGGCAAGCCAGGTGCTGTCGCACCCTCCTAGCCCGTCACGATCCCATCGTGACAAAAAGGGCAACCGCGACAAGCACAGGGTCGCGACAGTGAAGCGGGTCGTGATAACAGCCTTGTCGCAACTGGAAACCCGGTCGCGACACGACACTTATCGCGATGGCCAACCACGCCGCAATAAGGTTGCATCCAACCGGGGCGACGCCTCCTATGATGTCGTGACGCGCACTGCGGTCGCGACATCAGTCGGGAGGCAGACCGCCGGGATGCTACATCCCGGGGTTGCCACAACACACTACAACTACACATCCACGGGGAGGGGAGCATGGGGAAAGCTATAAAGACATGCAAAGAACCCCGAGGGCTCCAATCTACACCAACAAGTATGGGCACAAGAGATCCCTACAGATTTTACGAAGAACGAACCCACGAAGGGCCTTCACGACACCTCGGCCGCCTCCTCCTCGCTCCTCCCCGCTACGCCGCTCCACCACGAGCCACCGACACTGCCACTGAGCTCCAACGCCGGAGAACAAGGGGAAGGAGGCTTCCCACCTCGGAGAGGAGGAAGGGAAGGAAAACGGGAAAACAAGGAAGAAGGGGCACTGGCCAAGGCTTTTAGCCTTCGGCCCCCAGAACGCGACGGGGCGAGGTGTCGCGTTACCAACCTTAATGCGACGGCCGCCCACACCGCGACCAGAATGCGTCCCTCAGGGAGGCCGCGACAACCAGATAGGTCAGTCTGCCACACCTGGCACTGTGACAGGCGTCAGACGACCAAAAAGTAGAAAGCAGTCGCGACCCGTTGACCGGGCGCGACAAGAACGTGACGCAGAAAGCGGTCGCAATAGGGGTGACTATCACGACGGGCACCTCCGTCGCGACACTAACGCGTCGCCCAGGCCGGATGCGTCAGTGGCCAGTCATCCAACACGCATCGGAAGAACCCGAAAAGCTCGAGATGTTTCAATACATCCAACAAAAAAAATAATTTCGTCCTCAAAATTTAAGGGCGAAACCCGGTCGGAGAACACAACAGGTGCAAAGGGACCACTAAGTTGCACCGCGACTTCCCGGTGGTCGCCACGATGAGCCTGCCACAAAGGAGTGCCTAACCAGACATCTGACGGCTCCCAGGGTGCACAACAACAGCGCAGAGCACACAAGCAGATGTCGACAACTCCACAGGCACGGCGCGCACCAAGCCGACCAGAAACACTGAAACCGCCAGTCGAAAACCACGCGACTGAACCCTCAACAGACCACGCTGTTGAGAACAACCGGTCAGTAACTCCCTCTATCACTAGTGACTAGATAGAGGTCCCAGCTACTGACGGCAATCGAGGAAAACGCCAAGAGGTCAACCGTAAGACTCCGCTGAATGGCTCCGCAAAACTAGAAACAGCTAGCACCTACGGCAAGGCCAAATGAGAGTTTCTTAATGGTGACCTAAAACCAAGCGGAAAACACATACGTGGAGAAACCACGGCAAGCAAGACAGTGTCCGCCGGCACCACTAGGTCTCACCTTGATCATCCTCATGGTCCGACAAGGACACACAACGACTGTGGAGCCACAGAAAGCTAAACCACACGCTCCACAGGCACACGCACAGAGGCAAAACCAAGGAAGACTGTAACGCCACGATGCGGAATATCGGAGCGAAATACAGTTATTAAATAGTACAGAGCGAGAAATAAATAATAAACCATTGCACAAATGGGTTAATACTAAATAAACTAAAATTTCATTAATAATCCACCAAACTTCATTACAATCACCAATATCTCATCAACTTCATGGACTAACTATTACATCAACGTATCAAAGCCAAAACTAGGGCCCAGAGTACTTTATTGAAATTCAACTAATACATCAAGAATAACTAACTCACTAACTTATAACTATACAAACTAACTACTAAAGCAGTGGTTGCTGAAAAAGGTCACTCTCGAGCATCCTCCTCAGTCCCTTCCCCATGAGCGTGGTCACCATCCGACTCACCTAAAACACATTAAATAAATACGCAGGATGAGCGAATAACGCCCAGTAGGACTTAATATTTCATGAACACAAGCATGGTTTAAATAATTAATATTTAAAAGAACATGATAACTAAGAGTATAGTCATGTAGAGCAAGTAAGATAAAGAGAGAATGATAGCATCTGGCATAGAGAAAAATAGCACAATGAAAACGATAATAGAATGGCCATGTAACGATATAGCATGTAAATTGCACAATGGTGCACTAGTAACGATAACGATTGCACTTGAATAGATAGCACTTTGATTGTCATAGATTAATCTAGATAGTATGATGGCGCTGGATGCATGCCGTAACACATCCTTGATCATTTTAACTCCCATGGGCACTAGCACTTTTCGGGCGCTCCTCCCAGGACCTAATCGGCCCCATTACACTGGCATAGTCATTTCTTTATCTTAGACAATCACAAGAATGTCCAATAGAGTACCAAGAAATAGATGAGAGTAGTAGATGAACTAGAGAGAGAGTAGAACAACGTGAATAGATGAGAGTAAAGAGACTGTAGATGAGATAGGGACAATAATGTAAAACACAATAACAACGATAGTCACAGTTGCACGGCACAAGGTCGTGTAGCGGCAGTCTGGTAGAAAACATCACTGCCCACTAGCCGTGCTATGAACACAGGCTAGATGGTCCGGCATGATCACAAGGTAAGAAGATAACACACACTAAGCCATGGATCGTACTGATCCCTAAAGTGTAACGGGTTTTAGGGTACAACCAGCTCGTCGGCTAAGGACTGCGCCAAAGACAAGAAGACTTACGGATGCCTTGACAAGGAGTCCCTGGCCCAGTCAAGAGTATTCCCGATGGAGAGGTGGTCCAAGTCAAGAGAAAGTGCGTAGAAACTGGTCCGTCATGCCTCGAGTGCTCGAAGGCCGAGGGAAAACAGTAACGGTATTCAAAATGCGTGTATAAAACGAAGACAAGTGTATTTAATTAAATAGAGAATTTAGTCATTTGTTTTGCTAATTCACCAGATACATTATTGCATAATTTATTAGGGTCAAATGTCAAACACTAATGTTATATGTGTGTAAGTGTAAAGAAATCATGAGAATATGATAAATCGTGCAAATGGCTTTTAATAATTAATTTATGTCATTATTGCCATTTATTAGTTTACCAGGTCGAATTATCCATAACATGGTTTAATCATGGCTAAATAAGGGTCATATAGCCAAATCAGCAAGGGCATGTATGCAATTTATAGATCTGGCAGGAATTTCAAATAGGCGACGGGGTTGCCCGTCGTGATCAAGTCGCGATGGGGTTCCACGGTGCGGTATCAATCAAACGTGGCGGGGGTCCCGGCCGCGATTACTGTTGCGGCGACCGGCCCGGGCGCGACAGCCGAACCGACCGGTCTGGCCCGGTTCGCGCTGGAAGTCGCGGCAGCTTAGGCTGCCACATTCTTAACGCGACGTGTCTTCAGGCGCGACCCTGCTGATATCTCGGCGGGTCGCGCCGTCGCGATATCAGAAGGGTCCGCCCTTTCCCTTTTTCCAGGGCGGATCCTATTCAATATAGGGCACTTGCAATTCAATATAAAATCGCACGATGATCTAAAATCACGAAACTAGTTTTAAACGAAAGTAGAACATAGATCTATCAACATGTATGATTAATTTGAAAATGGAAAAGGTTTAGGCATGCTTTGATTAGGTTACATTTTAGTGACCTAAACATGCGTAGTCAAGGTTCAACGAATTAATTAGAAATGGATACATGATAAAAATTAGGGAAAATAGGGGCGTTTGAAAGCTAACATGATGTAGTATTTATGAGAATTTTTTCACGTATGGGATCATGTATGCACGAGGTTTGAAAACTAACATGAAGGGTCGGGTACCTAATAAATCTAGCATGGATTCAAAGAATAAATTCTCCCTCATGGAAGATCGGAATAGAGAAAAACTATAGGGTTTTTACATGGGATCATGAAGTCTCCCTAGGGTAATTTTACACGAATTTGGCTTGAGAAATTGTCTACCTTTTTCGCGGAGTAAAGAAATCCCTAGTTGGTGACGAATAATGAAGAACAAATCCCTTGTTCTAGCTCCTCTCCTCCTTGTCTCTTCTTCCTCAGCCTTCTCCTTCGTTTCCCAAGTCTCCAACAGCGATCTAGGGTTTGCTAGGGCCGAAATAGTGGAGTTTTAATGTCTAGTAGAGTCCAACCATCTTCTAACTCTCTCTTCTCCTCCAACTCCGAAAATTAGTAATTATCCTCCTATTTTCTTTCATTTATCTGCCTAATGGGACTGGGAGAGAGCTAAATTCGTGGCCATGGAGTTAGGATAGGCTAAGGGCTCTTGTTTTAATAAATACAAGTTATTTAGTATTTATCCTGGCATTTTACTATTTACTAATTATTAAATTCGAATTTGGGATAATTATTTCCCATCCCATGATGGTCTCCTCCTCTTTATTAGGCCCATTATTTTGTGTTTGAGCCAATTACACAACCCATTATTTATTTAACTTAATGGACTTGGTTTAATTTCCTTTTATTTCACTTATTTCTCATTTATTCTAATTAAATCTATTTGCCTCATTTTTAAAATATTTTTTTTTTTATTTGGATTTGAAAAATCAAGGGTACCACATCCTCCCCCTCTTAAAATAATTTGGTCCCCAAATTCATATGGTCGTGAGAGGAAGAGTGACTTACTGAATAATTCCGATAATTCCGGCGTATTGTTGCTTCGGGCTTCCACGTGACTTCTTCGACTTCGTGATCTCTCCACAATACCTTTACCACAGGTATATATCGATTCCGAAGCTGTTGCATCTTCTTGTCCATGATCTTCACTGGCCTTTCTTCATAGGTCATATCTTTGTTCAAAATGATATCATCATAGCTGATTACATGTGACGGATCATTCATGTACTTCCTCAGCATTGACACATGGAACATTGTGGACTGTAGAAAATTGAGGAGGTAGTGCTAGTCGTACGCAACCTCGCCAACTCTATCCAACACTTCAAATGGACCTATGAATCTTGGTCTTAGCTGCCTTTCATCCCAAACCTTTGAAATCCACGGGTCGGAGATACTTTCAGCATCACATGATCTCCAGTTTGAAATTCTAAATCCCTTCTTCTCTTATCAGCATAGCTCTTCTGCCTAGACTGAGCTATTTAATCCTATCTCGGATGATCTGTATATCTCTACTAGTGTTCTGTACCATGTCTGGTCCTAGCCATTGTTGTTATCCCACCTCGTTCCAGCACACTGGCGATCTACAGCTTCTGCCATACAGTGCTTCAAAAGGTGCCATCTTAATGCTCGCCTGATAGCTGTTGTTGTAGGCGAATTCAATTAGGGACACTGTTCATTCCAATATCCTTCAAAATCTGTAGTGCAGGCACGAAGCATGTCTTCCACAATCTGATTTGTCCTTTCTGTCTGTCCATCCATCTGTCTGTGGTGGAAGCAATGCTAAAATTGAGTTTCGTGCCCAATTCAGTCTGAAGTCCCTTCCAGAATCTAGATGTGAATCTAGAGTCATGATCTGAGACTATGGATACGGGGACTCCATGTAATCTCACAGTTTCCTTTACATATAATGCTGCTAACACATCCACACTGCAAGTGCTCTTGATTGCCAAGAAATGTGCGGACTTAGTTAAAACGGTCCACAATACCCATATAGCATCGAGTCTACCACGAGTTCGGGTAAACCCATGACGAAATCCATGCCAATACTTTCCCACTTCCTTCAGGTATGTCCAGAGGTTTGAGTACACCCGCAGGACGGCGGTGTTCGGCTTTTTACCTGTTGACATGTGAGGCAGTGTGCGGCATGCTCAGCCACTCACGCTTCATGTTTGGCCACCAAAATGACCTTTTCATGTCTTGGTACATCTTGGTTGCACCTGGATGAATGGTGTACTTGGTCTTGTGGTCTTCATCCATCAGCTTTCTCTTTAGTTCTGCATTGTCAGGCACCCAAGTCCTCGCGTGGAATAATATTCTCTCATCTTCAGTGATGGAGAAATCTGCTTGTCAGCTATGGTCCTCCCTGACTCAGATTAGGATGGATCATTAGCCGCTGCTCTCCGGATCTCGACAAAAATGTCTGGTTGTGCCCTAAGGTTGGCAACTATCATCTTATCACTTCTCTTTTCAATGTTCAGGTCTAGACTGGCAATTGTTCCAACAATTGCTCTTGCCCATGACTAGACAAGATAAAGAAGCTACTGGCTTCCTACTAAGTGCATCAGCTACAACATTACCTTTGCCTGGGTGATATTGGATATTGAAATCAAATCTTTCAAGTACTCCAGCCATCTCCTTTGTCTCATATTAAGTTCCTTTTGAGAAAATAAATACTTCAAACTCTTGTGATCATAGTAGATAATAATTGCTCCCCATATAGGTAATGCATGTAGATCTTAAGTGCAAAAACCACCGCAACCATTCTAAGTCCTGGATAGGGTAATTGACTTCATTTGGCTTCAACTGCCTTGATGAATATGCTATCACCTTCTCATTCTGCATGAGTACGCAGCCTAGACCGATTCCAGATGCATCAGTGTAAACTGAGAATCCGGCGCCCTCGACTGGTAACGCAAGGACAGGTGCAGACATCAACAATTGCTTCAGTGTCTGGAAGCTCTTCTCGCACTCCTTGCTCCAGACATAGGGGTTCTCTTTCCGCATAAGACGCGTAAGAGGTACTGCTATCTTGGAGACTTTTATGAACCGTCTGTAATAACCAGCAGTCCAAGAAAGCTTCTTATCTCTGTGACATTAGTCGGCCTTTCCCAGTTGAGCACAACTTCTACCTTGGAAGGATCGACAACGATACCATCCTTGGAAATAACATGGCCTAAAAATGACACCCTCCTCGAGCCAGAATTCACATTTGCTCATTTGGCGTAGAGTTGGTTGTCCAGTAAAATCTGCAGAGCAATCTTCATGTTCCTCATGCTCTTCTTTGGTCTTAGAGTATATGAGATTCATCAATAAAACCACGATGAACTTGTCGAGGTAGGGCCGATAGATGTTGTTCATTAGTTGCATGAAAGCTGCAGGAGCATTGGTTAGTCAAAAGGCATGACTACAAATTCATAATGACAGTACATGCTCCTAAAAGCCATCTTGTAAATATCTGCATCTTTAATTCTCATCTGATGATATCCTGATCTATGGTCAATCTTAGAAAAATATTGGCTTCTATATCTGATCAAATATTCATTGACACGAGGCAGAGGGCACTTGTTCTTGATAGTGAGATTATTCAGCTGCCTGTAGTCGATGCATAACCTCATAGATCAGTCTTTCTTCTTGACGAACAGCACTGTGCTCCCTAAGGAGAAGTACTTGGTTGATAAATCCTTTCTCCAGTAGTTCCATCAATTACTCCTTTAATTCTTTCAATTCAGTGGGGGACCTTGTAAGGTTGGAGTGATACCGGTGCGGCTCCAAGTACAAGATCAATTGAGAAATTCACATCTCTCTCGGGTGGAATGCCTGACAGCTCATCGGAAACACATCGAGATATTCTTGTACTATATGATATCTGATATCTTAGTTGCTTTCTTCTCAACTACAATTGCGGCAAGAAATGCCACACAGCAATTTCTCATCATGTTTTGTGCTTTGATGGTAGAGACGAGAGACAAGTGCCCTTGTGTCTACGTCCCGTAAAGGTTAGCTTAGGAAATTCACTAAAAGTAATCTTCCCTCTTCTTCAATCAACCAAGCCCCTTAAGTAGATAGCCAATCGGTTCCAGAATAACATCGTAGCCCTCCATGGGCATACAGATTAGATCAGCTCTAAGGTTAAGATCACCAATCTTAACATCAGCTAATGGAAAATATTTGTTGAGTTGAGCTTTTTTCTCCCAGTGGTGTTCTGACAGGTAGTTCAAATTCCATTTATGCAGGTTTTTCATTAATGTATCAGCAAATGCTGTGATATAAATAAATGTGTCGCACCAGTGTATAACAAACAAATGCTGATTGAGAAAGACTGGTAGTGTACCTTCCACCACTCCACCTTCCTCGGTGGTGTCCACTTCCTGCAGAGCCTGCAGTCGACCAGGCTTCTTCTGTCCCATAGGACACTTTTCATTCTCCTTAAGCAATGGGCATTCAGGAATCTGATGCTCTCTGCTCCCCCACAATGAAGGCATGCACCTGCCTTCCTCCACAACTCTTCTGTCGTGTGACCCAACTTGTCGCAATGCTTACATCTGGGCTTGTTGTTCGGAGTAGTGGAGGTGGGAACTTTGGGCTTCTGCTCCTGGCTTGGCCCGTCAGGAGGCTTAACGGCCTTTTCTTGCCGTTAGTGGGCTTGCTCGATGCTCCAGATGTTTGCTCCTTCTTTACCATTCCGCGCTTGATGCGATCAGTGAGATCCGTCGCATCTTCTAGTAACTGTGCCCTTCTGACCATCTCTGGAAAGTATGAATGTCCATAGGTGGCCAGCTGTGTGATATAGGCGGGCCTGAGTCCATTAAGAAAGCGCTTTTCCTTCATTCTTTTAGTGCCTACCAGGTGATTGGCATAGCGTGCCAACCGAGAGAACTGAGCTTCATACTCAGCAACATGAGATTCCTCTGCTTGAGGGCTGCAAATTCAGGCTTTCCTTTCTTGGACTCTTTCTAAAAAATATTGGAGTTGAAATGCTCCTTGAACTCATTCCAGGTAAATTGTGCATCTAACTTGGTGGCCTCGTGGACTCCCACAACGCACGGGTCGTCCCATTCTAACTGGAATGTTGCTAATAATATCTTGTCACCATCCGTGCACTGCATAATGCAGAAAATGCATTCAATTTCTTTTAACCAATTCTCTGCTTCGTCAGGGTCAGTGGTACCACTGAATCGGGGCGGGTTCAAGTTGCAGAAATTCCGGTGCAAGTCTCCAGCACCACGTTATTGTTGTTATTGGCTCCAGTAGCCTGAAGTAAAGCCTAACATAAGCTATTGAATGGTCTGATGCATGTCACGGAGTTGTGCACGCTCCGCTGCCATTGTTGTGGTTTAAGTTCCTTCAAAATGGAATGTTTTAAACGTAAGTCATGAGTTTGCACTAAGTTTGTGCGTGTGAGTTTATATTAGCTTATTTACCCTTGGTTCTACCTCTCTCACATAGGTATGGAATTAGACACTAGTCAAGGCAGGTCAAACCTAGATCATCCTATACTTAAGAATAACCTAGGCTCTGATACCACAAAACTGTAACGCCCCAACGCAGAATATCAGAGTGGAATTACAGTTATTAAATAGTACAGAGTGAGAAATAAATAATAAACCATGCACAAATGAGATAATACTAAATAAACTCAAATTTCATTAATAATCCCCAAACTCATTACAATCACCATATCTCATCAACTTCATGGACTAACTTTACAACCTATCAGAGCCCAAACTAGGGCCCAGATACTTTATTGAAATTCAACTAATACATCAAGACTGACTGACTCACTATCGTATAACTATACTAACTACTACTAAAGCAGTGGTTGCTGAAAAAGGTCACTCCTGAGCATCCTCCTCAGTCCCATCCCGGGAGTGTGGTCACCATCCGACTAACCTGAACACATTAAATAAATACGCACGATGAGCGAATACGCCCATAGAACTTAATATTTCATGAACACAAGCATGGTTTAAATAATTAATGTTTTAAGAACATGATAACTAAGAGTATAGTCATGTAAGCAAGTAATGATAAAGAGAGAATGATAGCATCTGGCATAGAGAAAAATAGCACAATGAAAAGATAATAGAATGGCCATGTAACGATTAGCATGTAAATTGCACAATGGTGCACTAGTAACGATAACGATTGCACTTGAATAGATAGCACTTTGATTGTCATAGATTAATCTAGATAGTAGGATGGCACTGGATGCATGCCGTAACACATCCTTGATCATTTTAACTCCCATGGGCACTAGCACTTTTCGGGCGCTCCTCCCAGGACCTGATCGGGCCCATTACACTGGCATTAGTCATTTCTTTATCTTAGACAATCACAAGAATGTCCATAGAGTACCAGAAATAGATGAGAGTAGTAGATGAACTAGAAGAGAGAGTAGAGAGAACGTGAACAGATGAAGTAAAGAGAATGTAGATGAGATAGGGACAATAACATAAAACACGATAAACAACGTAGTCACAGTTGCACGGCACAAGGTCATGTACCGGAAGTCTGGTAGAAAACATCATCACCCACTAGTCGTGCTATGAACACAGGCTATATGGTCCAGCATGATCACAAGGTAAGAAGATAACACACTAAGGCCATGGATCGTACTGATCCCTAAAGTGTAACGGGTTTTAGGGTACAACCAGCTCGTCGGCTAAGGACGTGCGCCAAAGCCAAGAAGACTTACAAGGCCTTGACAAAGAGTCTCTGGCCCGTCGAGAGTATTCTCGATGGAGAGGTGGTCCAGTCAAGAGAAAGTGTGTAGAAACTGGTCCGTCGTGCCTCGAGTGCTCGAAGGCCGAGGGAAATGGTAACGGTATTCAAAATACGCATATAAAACAAAGACAAGTGTATTAATTAAATAGGGAATTTTAGTCATTTGTTTTGCTAATTCATCAGATACATTATTACATAATTTATTAGGGTCAAATGTCCAACACTAATGTTATGTTTGTGTAAGTGTAAAGAAATTATGAGAATATGATAAATCGTGCAAATGCTTTTAAATAATAAATTTATGTAATTATTACCATTTATTAATTTACCAGGTCGAATTATCCTAACATGGTTTAATCATGGCTAAATAAGGGTCTATAGCCAAATCAGCAAGGGCATGTACATAATTTACAGATATAGCAGGAATTTCAAATAGGCGACGGGGTTGCCCATTGCGATCAAGTCAGGACGGGGTTCCACGGCGCGGTATCAATCAAAACGCGGCGGGGGTCCCGACTGCGATTACTGTCGGCGGTCGGCCCGGGCGCGACAGTCGAACCGGTCGGTCTGGCCCAGTTCGCGCTGGATGTCGCGGCGGCTTGGGCCACCGCATTCTTAACGTGACGTGTCTTCAGGGCGCACCCTGCTGATATCGTGGCGGGTCGCACCGTCGTGATATCAGAAGGGTCCGCCCTTTGACCTTTTTCTAGGGCAGATCCTATTCGATACAGAGCACTTGTAAATTCAATATAAAATCGCATGATGATCCAAAAATCACGAACCCAGTTTTGAATGAAAGTACACATAGATCTATCAACATGTACGATTAATTTGAAAATAGACATGTTTAGGCATGCTTTGATTAGGTTACATTTTGGTGACCTAAACCTGCACAGTCAAGGTTCAACGAATTAATTAGCGATGGATACATGATAAATTAGGAAAACATGGGCGTTTGAAAGCTAACATGATGTAGTTGTAACGACCCCACTTTATGCCGGTATGATTATACCAATCCCCATCGGTACAAAGGGTGTCATTACAGTGGGATAATAACCCAACACTAGCCGATAGGTTGATATGTACATGGATAGCAATTTAGTATAGCGGAATAAAATAAACAACTCTACTTTAATCCATCACCATCACACATTCCACAGTCTATATAGCGAAATAAAATGACAATGTCCACATTATTACATTATAAAAGACTACATTGTCCATACAATTAACTTTATTCATACTATGCAGAAGGGAAAATACAGCTACTAAGCAAACTCTACAACTACTCTCAGTCTTGAGGATGCTCCTTGCAATGCCTCCCTCTGGTACGGAATACCTGTCAACCTGTACGCCAAAGCAAGAGTGAGTCGAAGACTCAGCAAGCAAACCAAAGTCTTAACCTTAAACACATCACATTCATATTAGGCTATCAAACAATAACAAAATACATACTATCCATTAACTACAACAATTTACATAGTGCATACTCTTAACTAGTAACACATATTTAAATCATATAGACATGCTTTAGACTATCACGTGTTTATCTAATCAAATATAATAAACATAACTTGTACGTATTTTCTACACCTACCATGTAGCAAGAATCTCCATCCAAACATTAATCCATTCATGATACATTTTTACAAACTAGAACATAGAATTTAGCATAAAGAATGAACGACCTAGCATGATGACTATTCACTTTTCATGCACTTTTCATATTAATTGCCATTTTACTTGTTGTTTTATGTAAATAAATTTCATTACACATGGTTTCACATTTATTAGCATGAATTGAAGAGTTAAAACATAGTCAAGTTGGTTGGCAACAATAAGCACTTAAACATGGAACTTTACGCTAAGTAAACATCACATCTATCATGGAACCTAAGCATATTTCAAGCATTTATCACATTCATAACTATACTTTACCTGATGTTTGTCATGAATTAGACTCAATTACATAGAATTAGATTTGTTCACACACAATCTCATTCATTTAGAAATTCCACATGTTCATTTTCATATTGCATAAAAGACATGATTGCATATGTTTTTCACATGCACATTTACATGAAGAACAATAAACTACATGACATGATGCTAAACATGGTATTGCAATTGAGGTAATTAATACATGAAATCATGAACATATTGCATTAATACATTGGTTTTCACATGCAAGCACACTCTCATTATCATTAACTTTCCCTTACATATCTTTTCACATATTCTTCATGTTATTTACTCTTTTATTTTCACTTATCACATAACATATTATTTGCACTCATCACGTGCCACATTCGCATATCATCTTACACTTTATTCATATTCCATCGCTTAAAATGCCATGACATAGTCCTAACCACCTACTAGAGGACGCAAACCAATATCTCAAAACTCATAACTCATCTCATAGCACAACTCTCGCATCGCATAACACATAGCTGATAATCACATACTCACCCACCTAGGCAATGTAGTGGTGAATCTTGTAACTGCGCAGACTGGGAGAAGCCCTCTCCCCCCTATCCAGTGGTACTGTCCACCTCCAGATTTTTCCTAATGCCCTTAGGTCATACTTTTCTCAATGTAGAGCCTCCTATAGGGACTTTCTATGATACTGCTCTCGAAGCCTCTAGGGTAGCAGTGTCAATCTCGGCCCAATTATTACACTTTTACTTTATCGCATTTTCTTTCATTATTCACACACTTCATATAAACTATTTACTCACTTTACATGTAGTATGGGTAAATTGCACATATCCAGTTAACCTAACATGATACTACTATTTTCAGAAGTAAAACAACTCATATTACCATTCTAAACATGTTGTTAATTTCTGAATTACACAAGTTTAGATTTTGAACATATCCAACATGAATAATTCTCGTGATTTAAACATATTGCACTTTCTGTCATCAAATCAGTTCCAATTTTTATCAAAGGTTACTAACAATAACATATCACATATGCAATTTTCCAGATTTTTCTAACAGTAACATAATTTCCACAATTAATCTAGATTTTAGGCATATTCATTGAAATATCATTAGACATGGTACATATGAGCATGGTTGGGTGCTAAAGTTCAGAAACTTAATATCAGACCTCATGTTGTCATGTAAAATGATGAAATCCAATTCACAACAAATCTATTATGCAAGATTTAAACATGCCCATATCATGCTCATAAGTCAGTCATTGAATTTTAATAATTAACACAGTTCCAAGAAAATTAGGGCAACCTCATGATATGACCTACTGACTGTATACAACACCCATAAAAATTACAGTATATACCTATGTCCAGAAATCATTAAAGTGTAAGAAGATCAAACAGTTCATTTTCAGAACACTGAAGAAGTAGACGTCAAGGGATGTGGCCGTTTACTTTCAACTGTAGCATCCCTTGCCGCCAGCTGAAGAACTTGACTGCAGCAGATGCTGTCGCCAACTTCCTCCCAGCAGCACAACAGACAGCACTCAATACAAAGGGGAATTTGGGGTTCCAGAACCGAGAAAAAATCCATACAAATACCTTGGACTTAGGGGACATATATAAGCTTAAGATCTAGGGTTTCTTGCCTCTAAAAAAATCTATGAAGATCAAGAATTACCGGTGAAGCCCTCCTCGGCCTTGCCAAGAAGGTGCTCAGAAACTCCTTAATCTGGTCCTTCAGCTGATGGGTTCGATGCTCGGGGTTGGGGATGCCTCCTGATGGTTGGGCTACCCTCCAGTCGGTGTAGATCTCAGTAATCTCCTTCAGTCACTGGATCCAAGCCTTGGAAGATCAGCTTTTCTCACAGGGAGTTCTAGGGTTTCACAACCACCAAAAGAGACTTGGCACGGCCAGAAGGTGTGCTTTTATAGAGTTAAACGGTTGGGTACACTTTAGGGTAGGTTCCCTACGCATTAGGATGGTTTCCTATTCTAGAACCGGCCAAAACGCGAGCATTAACAAACCTGGACCGTTACACAGGAGGATATTGACGTCAACATCGGTTGTAGTTACGCACAGTTGACTCCAGGGTCTGGCCCGCCAACAGGCTGTTGGCGTCCTTGGGGTGGCCGCCAACAGGGCCTTGGCGTCCAGGGATGTGGACGCCAATCAGCCTGGCAGTTGGCGTCCAGGTCTTGGCCGCCAACTGTACAATGCAGTCAAAACTCCGCCAAACCCTAAATAAATGCATAAATACACCAAAATAATTTAGTATATGTAAAAATAATTACATATATCCTTACCACATAAAGTACATGCATTACACAATATTTATTAAATATAACTTACACTATCATAATTAGGATAATATGCATTAATAACATACATATATGCACATATACATACACATTACATGATTACATACATCATGTATGAACTTATAATGAAATGTGTTCCTCATTAGTCAAATTCTACATGTACATTATCATTCAAGTACTTACACACCATAAATAATTTAACATGCTTAAAGTAGATAGATATCATTTAAACAAGATTAATATTGTATGTATACATATAGACACCATGGTTACTTACAACATGCATAAAATATTAATACAATAGGCACATCAATAATTAAATATATTATACACATCTAAATATATATTACATGCACGGAAATAAACTCACACTTGCGTACAAGATGTATGATACTATACTTCTTACTATATGCACAACATACAATATGCATGGATTTATTACATACATTAAAGCTAGATAACACATGCACACTTATATAGATATTTATACGTGTACGAAAATACTCTCATATACTTACATGGTATATAGCAATACTTACCTATCACATGCACAATGTTATTTTAAGTACTATTCATATACTATAGAAAAATAATTAATGTACATAAAATTTGATGATAGATATCAATGCATAAGATAACATACCTATATACATATGTATTTCATATATTTACACACAAAATCCATGGAATAAGTAGTATAATATGCACTTCATAATATGCCCTTTAATAATTTAGATAGTAATTATGCACGATATCTTCAAGATGAAATATGCAATAAGTTAACTAAGAATATATATACACATGATATTTATTTTTGCATGCACCACTTGAATTGACATATGTATAAATACATAACACACATCTACAACATAGTTATGTACATTATGCATGAATAGATAATACACCTGTGCATCGGTAATTAGATAAACATGCACAATTTACTTAACATTATAGCCTAGGATTCTGGTATACACAATATACACAAAAGTACTAATTGTCTATTGTCTATAAAATATATATATGTATACATGCATGTGTTCATGAGAAGTATGAAAATTGTAATACGCACATTTGAATACACATGTGTAGACACCCGGTTCTACTAATGAGTTGAACCATATTTCTGCTATTTTAGTGAGCCCTAGTTGGTCACTCACCTTGAGCCCATTATTAGCCTTGCGTTCAGCCATTAATCAACTCAATTGCCTTGAAATCCCGCCCATTATCACTTTGAGAGAGTCCTTGGACATAAATAAGTCTATCCTTTCATATAATTGGCTGATAATTCACAGATATTTGACTTTATTGACGTGTCATATCATAGCGCCAGTCTCTAGTAGCGACGGTCCAGGTCGCCGCGACAGCCATGCATATCCATGCACGTGGGCTTACTGTCCGTCGTCGCCCCGCCCCGTCGCGTTAGCATGTCACGGCTCTACGATACGCCGCAACAGCACTGCGCTACTAGCCTCCGCAACCACCTCCTATTTATCCTCCCATGGGTTTATCTTATCCCTAAGCTCTATCCTAATCCCTTGGGACGAGATTTGAGGCTGGGGGACTCTCTTGGAGCCCCTAAGGACTCTCCATTGCGAATTTTTGTGGCATTTATCTCCCATTTTACCTATTATCCATTTTTAGGAGATATTCTCTCTCAAAGGCTTATATAAGCAAGGCCCTCCCCTCATGGACGAAGAGAGCTCCCATTTCACCCTGAAGGGCTGCCGAATCCCCTCTCACCAACACTTAGCCTCGCAGCCCCCTATTTTCACCCATTTCCTTCACATTCCCCTCCACCAAACACCCTCATTTCACCATTTATGGAGCATGGAACGTGAGAAGGGTGACTCCTGCTACCTCCTGAGCTTTGCACACTCATTGGGACTGCATTCACGCCAGGGAGTCGTCCTAATGTCGACTCATCTTCTCCCCCTCTCTTCCTCCTTCATTTCTACATGCATTTTTATGTTGTTTCTAGTTAGATCACACTCACCACATACCCACATTTTTCACACACACAAAGGGGTTTAAAACCACCCCAGGTGCGTCCCTACCATGATTCTCCATTTCCTCTCATTTTAGAATAGATACTACGCTTAATATGTTCTAATAGGGCTTTTCTTGTGTCTTCTTTGTTTTGGCAGGCACCCAAGCTTTTCCACGTGGAGCTCTTGTGTTCTCCATCCGGCTGGAGGACGAGAAGAAGGTCCACACATGACATCTCCCGCACACAGAGAACGCGCCAGCGGAGGACGACGCGACAAGAGACGTGTCAGGCTGCAGCGACGCATTACCAGCGTCGTCGCGGCAGGTAAGACTGCCATGACGCCAGGTTCGCCTCCTTTCTCTTTCCATTTCCTAGTTAAGTAGCCATGTCATTTTCTACTCGTTAGGCACTTACTAGGTGGCGATCACATTCCTACTTTCTACATTACTAGTTTAGTACATGTTCGTGTTGAGGGGGGCACAATCCCCGTGATTACAACATGCTATACACACAACAAGTAAATACACACGCACAGTATAAAAAGAATGAAATTTTGGGGTATCACAGTAGTATTTATGAGAATTTTCTCATGGCATGGGATCATGTATGCACGAGGTTTGAAAGCAAACATGAGGGTCGGGTACATGGATCTGACATGAATTCAAAGAATTAATTCTCCCTCATGGGAGATCAGAATAGAGCGAAACCAGAGGGCTTTTACACGGGATCATGAGTCTCCCTAGGGTAATTTTTACACGAATTTGGCTTGAGAATTGCGTACCTTTTCGCGGAGTAAAGAAATCCTAGTTGGTGCGAATAATGAAGAACAAATCCCTTGTTCTAGCTCCTCTCCTCCTTGCCACTTCGTCCTTAGCCCTTCTCCTTCGTATCCCAAGTCTCCAGCAGCGATCTAGGGTTTGCTAGGGCCGAAATAGTGGTTTTTGTTGTCTAATAGAGTCCAACCATCTTCTAACTTTTCTTCTTCTCCTCCAACTCCGAAAATTAGTAATTACCTCCTATTTTCTTTCATTTTCTGCCTAATGGGGTTGGAAGAGAGCTAATTCGTGACCATGGGTTAGGATAGGCTAAGGGCTCTTGTTTTAGATAAATACAAGTTATTTAGTATTTATCCTAGCGTTTTACTATTTACTAATAATTAAATCCGAATTTGGGATAATTATTTCCCATCCTATGATGGGCTCCTCTTTATTAGGCCCATTATTTGGTGTTTGATCCAATTACACAACCCATTATTTTTAACTTAATGGCCTTGGTTTAATATCCTTTTATTTCACTTATTTCTCATTTTTTCTAATTAAATCTATTTATCTAATTTATTTAAATAAAATTTTATTTTATTTTTTGGATTTTAAATCAAGGGTACTACATCCTCCCCCTCTTAAAAGAATTTAGTCCCCAATTCATATGGTCGTGAGAGGAAGAGTGACTTACTGAATAATTCATGATAATTCTGGCGCATTGTTGCTTCGGGCTCCCCGTGGCTTCTTCGACTTCGTGATTTCTCCACAATACTTTACCAGGGGTATAGATCGATTCCGAAGCTGTTGCTCCTTCTTGTCCAAAATCATCACTGGCCTTTCTTCATAGGTCTATCTTTGTTCAAATTGATATCATCATAGCTGATTACGTGTGACGAATCATACACGTACTTCCTCAGCATTGACACATGGAAGACATGTAGACTGTAGAGAATTGAGGAGGTAGTGCTAGTGGGTAGGCCACCTCGCCAACTCTATCCAACACTTGAAATGGACCTATGAATCTTGGTCTTAGCTTGCCTTTCATCCCAAACCTTTGAAATCCATGGGTCGGAGATACTTTCAGCATCACATGATCTCCAGTTTGAAATTCTAAATCCCTTCTTCTCTTATCAGCATAGCTCTTCTGCCTGGACTGAGCTACTTTAATCCTATCTCGGATGATCTGTATATCTCTGCTAGTGCTCTGCACCATGTCTGGTCCTAGCCATTACTGTTATGCCACCATCGTTCCAGCACACTGGCGATCTACAGCTTCTGCCATAGTGCTTCAGAAGGTGTCATCTTAATGCTCGCCTGATAGCGTGTTGTAGGAGAATTCAATTTGGGACAACTGTTCATTCCAATATCCTTCAAAATCTATAGTGCAGGCACAAAGCATGTCTTCCACAATCTGATTTGTCCCTTTCTGTCTGTCCATCCATCTGTGGGTGGAAAGCAGTGCTGAAATTGAGTTTCGTGCCCAATGCAGTCTGAAGTCCCTTCTAGAATCTAGATGTGAATCTAGGGTCATGATCTGAGACTATGGATACGGGGACTCCATGTAATCTCACAATTTCCTTTACATATAATGCTGCTACACATCCACACTCTAAGTGCTCTTGATTGCCAAGAAATGTGCGGACTTAGTTAAACGGTCCACAATAACCCATATAGCATCGAGTCCACCACGAGTTCGGGGTAAACCCATGACGAAATCCATGCCAATACTTTCCCACTTCGATTCCGGTATGTCCAGGGGTCTGAGTACACCGCAGTACGACGGTGTTCGGCTTTTACCTTTGACATGTGAGGTAGTGTGCGCATGCTCACCACCTCACGCTCATGTTTGGCCACCAAAATGACCTTTTCATGTCTTGGTACATCTTGGTTGCACCTGGGTGAATGGTGTACTTGGTCTTGTGGACTTCATCTATCAGCTTTCTCTTCAGTTCTTCATTGTCAGGCACACAAGTCCTGGCGTGGAATAATATTCTCCCATCTTCACGATGGAGAAATCTGGCTTGTCAGCTATGGTCTCCCTGACTCAGATTAGGAATGGATCATTAGCCTGCTGCTCTATGATCTCGACAAAAATGTCTGTTGTGCCCTAAGGTTGGCAACTATCATCTTATCATTTCTCTTTTCAATGTTCAGGTCCAGACTGGAAAATTGTTCCAACAATTGCATCTCTCCCATGACTAGACAAGATAAAGAAGCTATTGGCTTCCTACTACGTGCATCAGCTACAGCATTACCTTTGCCTGGGTGATATTGGATATTGAAATCAAAATCTTTCAAGTACTCCAGCCATCTCCTTGTCTCATATTAAGTTCCTTCTGAGAAAATAAATACTTCAAACTCTTGTGGTCGGAGGAGACAATAAATTGCTCCCCATATAGGTAATGCCTCTAGATCTTGAGTGCAAAAACCACCGCAGCCAATTTCTAGTCATGGATAGGGTAATTGACTTCATGTGGCTTTCAACTGCCTTGATGAATATGCTATCACCTTCATTCTGCATGAGTACGCAGCGTAGACCAATTCCAGATGCACAGTGTAAACTGAGATCCGACGACCTCGACGGTAACGCGAGGACAGGTGCAGACGTCAACAACTGCTTCAGTGTCTGGAAGCTCTTCTCGCACTCCTTGCTCCAGACGTAGGGTCCTCTTTCCGCGTAAGACGCGTAAGAGGTACTGCTATTTGAAGAAGTCTTTTATGACCGTCTGTAATAACCAGCCAGTCCAAGAAAGCTTCTTATCTCTGTGACATTAGTTGGCCTTTCCCAGTTGAGCACGGCTTCTACCTTGGAAGGATCGACAGCGATACCATCCTTTGAATAACATGCCCTAAAATGACACTCCTCGAGCCAGAATCACATTTGCTCAATTGGCGTAGAGTTGGTTTCCCGCAAAATCTGCAGAGCAATCTTCATATGTTCCTCATGCTCTTCTTTGGTCTTAGAGTATATGAGAATATCATCAATAAAACCTCGACGAACTTGTCGAGGTAGGGCCGATAGATGTTGTTCATTTGTTGCATGAAAGCTACAGGAGCATTGGTTGATCCAAAAGGCATGACTACAAATTCATAATGACAGTACCTGCTCCTAAAAGCTTCTTGTAAATATCTGCATCTTTAATTCTCATCTGATGATATCCTGATCTAAGGTCAATCTTAGGAAAAATATTTGGCTCCGGATATCTGATCAAATAATTCATCGACACGAGGCAGAGGTACTTGTTCTTGATAGTGAGATTTCAACTGCCTGTAGTCGAGCATAACCTCATAGATCCGTCTTCTTCTTGACGAACAGCACTGGTGCTCCCAAGGAGAAGTACTTGGTCTGATAAATCCTTTCTCCAGCAGTTCCATCAATTTCTCCTTTAATTCTTTCAATTCTGCGGGGGATATTCTGTAAGGTTGGCGTGATACCGGTGAGGCTCCAGGTACAAGATCAATTGAGAAATTCACACTCTCTCGGGTGGAATGTCTGGCAGCTCATCGGGAAACCTCGGGATATTCTTGTACTATATGAATGTCTGATATCTTAGTTGCTTTGTTCTCAACCACAATTGTGGCAAGAAATGCCACACAACCCATTCTTATCATGTTTTTGTGCTTTGATGGAGAGACGAGAGACAAGTGCCTCTTGTGGTCTACATCCCGTAAAGGTTAGCTTAGGAAATTCACTAAAGTCATCTCCTCTTCTACAATCACACAAGCCCCTTAAGTAGATAGCCAATCGACTCCCAAATAACATCGTAGCCCTCCATGGGCATACAGATTAGATCAACTCTAAGGTTAAGATCAACATCTTAACATTAGCTAATGGAAAATATTTGTTGAGTTGAGCTTTTTCCTCCCAGTGGTGTTGGGACAGGTAGTTCAAATTCCATATATGCAGTTTTCCAGTTAATGTATAGCAATGCTTGTGATATAAATGAGTGTGTCGCACCAGTGTCAAACAAAGCAATGCTGATTGAGAAAGACTGGTAGTGTACCTTCCACCCCTCCACCTTCCTCGGTGGGTGTCCACTTTTGCAGAGCCTGCAGTCGACGGGCTTCTTCTATCTTATAGGACGCTTTTCATTCTCCTTAGCAATGGGCATTCGGGAATCCGATGCTCTCTGCTCCCCACAATGAGGCAGCATGCACCTGCCTTCCTCCAGCACTCTCTGTCGTGTGACCCAGCTTGTCGCAATGCTTCATCTGGGCTTGTTTTCGGAGTAGTGGAGGTGGTGGGAACTTTAGGCTTCCGCTCCTGGCTTGGCCCTCAGTGAGGTTTAAACGCCTTTTCTTGCCGTTAGTGGCTTGCTCGGTTGTGACGGACCGGGGTATTTATGCCCAATAAGGCTCCTATCCAGATCCGCCTCCGCGAACGGACCGAAGTCCGCAAGGGAATCTCACACACGTGTCCAGTAAGATATAAAAGACAACCCAAGAATATAAGACACAAGAAAGTACTTGTGCTCATATCTGTTCACTGATTTTACAACTGTCCCATTACATTA